>JAQFZY010000034.1:0-71791 GCA_034696285.1 Hypogastrura burkilli | reverse complement strand
GGGACGGGAGCCTTTTTTGTTGATATAAAACTTCAATCGCGGACGCAGGCACAGATACACAGAAAGACTAACTTATTAAGTAGGATAAAAATACCTGTAACGTCCTGGAATCCTTAGCTTTTGGAGTCTCTGGCTCCCAGGGACGAATAGGATATTACACAGAGCCAACCACATTAAAGTATAGCCCGAGGGTCTTTGCATGCCAGTATTATACTGTAGCGAACGCCAAAAAATGTGAACACAATTAAGCTATTGATGGCAGAATGAAGCGTTCCAATTTCCAATCTTTAACACCTGCATTTATCTACCCAGAAGTTGATCTAAAATGAAATAATATACTATATTGTACCACCGCAGCAGTTGAATAGTGAAAACTGTAGAGATGAAGAAATTGGTATGAAGCTCCGAGAAAGTCAAGCCTTGCTTTCACCATCTGGTGCCGGGTAGTGGAAACAGTGGTACTACCCGGGTGAGCATAGGCGCAGAGATGGGCTCGGGGAACCAACCGAAAAGTAGAAGCTTATTCCGTTCATCCGTTCTCCCAAACCGAGATCTCGTTATTTAACGAATCTACAGCTTAATGTGTATGCAAGTTAGATGGAGTTAAAATTAATTTATAGTTAGACGGTTTTCTGCAAAAGAGAATCAATAACTGAACCAATATTAAACTACTAAGTTCTAAGGCAAAATTCGCCTCTATAACGATTAAATGTTTCCCCGGTTAAATTAGCCCATATTTTAAAAAATACAATAATTCAAAGCACTAGCGTAGATTACCAATATTGCATACAAATAAATACTATCTAGGGCATGCTTTCTCCACTTTCTCCATACAAGCTTATACTAGTAGCTACTATAGCACAAGCATCCATTTCCTTCGTGTAACGAGCTGCTGTATCTCCAGACCCCTTCCAGAGTCAGATTAAGATTTACTATTTAAGAACATGGAAGGAGCTTACACTTTGGAACATACGTTACGGAGCTTTGAGCTTTACAATGGACTTTCTCCACGTTACTTTCTCCTGGCATTTGGCTGTAAGAGCCTTATTTAATATTTCCGTGCGGTCTCTCCCAGTAATAACATTATTAGAGCACAGTAGCGGAAAGTAGATGGAAGGAGTAGGCCTGTCTCCTTAGCCAGTGAAATATTGGGGTGGGAATGGGGACTGGCGGAAATAAGTCTTTGCGGAATCCCTCCCAGAAAGAGAAACAGGACAGGCCTAACGACACGCGGGGAGTCTCCTGCATTTTAATACCCAACACCAGCCAGCCCTACCTTTCTTCTGCTACTACTGGGGCCTGGCTGGTTGGGACGCCGGAATTCAAGACAGACTCGAATTCCACTCCATTCAGATCCCAACCAGGCCCAACACTCTAATCTCATACATTATTCCAAAAACTTTATATGAGGCAGCCCATGTAAATCCAGCAAGGAATACCCCCAAGATTCCCCTCCGTCTCCAATTTAAAATCCTATTATATTACAATGTACTCGCTTTTGGGGCTTCTTTCAATTGGAAATAGTAGGCAGTTTCCAATACGGGGAATCAATCACTCCCTGCAACATCTTCAGACATTTTACAGTACAGCAACTTTTTTATGTATGTATATAAGTACATATTGCTACTTCAGTGCCATGTGCCGTACCATTTAATTTTTAAATTAATGCATATTCGCTAAATACTTTGTTATATAGATTTTAAAAGGATGAATCAAACACATTTAGGTAAGTACTAGAACTTTATAAATTTTTCATGCAATATTTTAAAATTAGAATACGAAAATCGGTTATATTCAAGAAAAAGAAAATAATTATTTTTTTTTAGCCCAGACAAACATAGCTACCCCTAATGCAGCTGGACTACTATAATGGCTCAATATTTAACACCTAAATGAAAGACGAAGATTCAGCATATCAAATATAAGTTTTTAGTCCAAAATTAACCCAACCTAACTTAGTCCAATCCAACCCCAGTCAATTAGCGCTACATGAATAAAATATTTGGCTTTAACTATTTGCGGCTAAAAGCTATACTTTTGGGTCGGAACTATTTTTAAGTCAATCACAACTTGGCTTTCACATTTTGCCTGGAAATCCATATTTTTCCCTACACGAAATTAAATATTAGGCTTTAAAGAATCCTGGCACTTGAATCCCGGCTCCTACCTACCACTGCCTGTCATAAATCCTTCCGCCCTGTCACACTACGTCAACACCTTGCTTTCTCCGAAACCGCCTCCCGTTGACACTTTTTCTAATCTCAGAGCCAGGTTGGGCCCCGAGTCCAAGTGTATAATTATGATGACAGGGACCCGCCGAGCGGGAGGTTCCATTACTCGTAAATCGCATTTCAAGGCCCATATCATAACTCAGCAGGCCGCTTTTTACTTCCCTTTTAATCTTAATAACAACATTATTCCGCCACGGCGGGACGGAAAATTTGGAGACTTTCCAATTTCCTTTTAAAATAATTTCCCGGAAGGAAGAGGCCTGAGTGACGGCTGGCGTTCCAATGGAGGAACAAGCTCAAGGCTCAGCACAAGCACAGCTATCCTTTATCGAGATCCGGAAAGTAAATAGAACCACGTGCGAGTCTGGATTTCAAAATAATTACAAGACTACTACAGGGACTCGTATACTGGCGGAAATACTCTTCCGCCCGAACTACATTAGAAATCCCATGGCCGAACCAGATACTAACATCTAGGAGCATTCATCATCATTATCGGGCATCCTGGACGGATCACACAGATTAAGCCAGTCTACCCGGGTTTAAGAAACCTCAACTTTGTATATTTTGCAGAGAATTGCAATGACTAGGCTAAGCTAGAACTATTGAAAAACAGAGTTTATGTACACGTTTTTTATGAACCGCATTACTTTTTGTCAATATAATCATATGCACTGCATTTTGAATAGTAACTGGAAATAATTTAGATATGATTGATGACGGTCCCAATCAGCCCTTAAATTAGCCCATGGCTCCTCTGCTATCATGTTACATGGACACATTTCATATACTTTACACGAATAAATAGGGCTCCAGGCTCCAGTACCCTCCTAGATAGGCCTGGAAGGGACAGATCCGACTCACAGACTCACATATGGAACGAATACTCGGCTTGACAGGCAGCCTCATTAATATGAAAGAGGAAACTCTTAATTTGACACCAAACAGAGTGCGAGGCTCATTTTTACGTAAGAATGGACTAACACTGTCCCAGTGTCATTTTAACGAGTAATTATCTCCTATTGTAGCTAATGAAGAGGTCACACTGCGCACTGCAGGGACTAGGAGGTCGTACAAAAATTAAAAGAAAAATTATGTAAGAGTTTCATCTTTCGACAGTAAAAATCTACATTTTTTGACGGTGTGATATTTCATATTTGCATGCCCCTGACATAACAAGCCGTCTACTTTATACTTTTAGGCCCTCATTAGTATTCTGAGCATCTTGAGATATGAAACAGCAAAGCCCTATTTTTCATCCCATTTTCCGGGGCTTTAGAACTCGGGATTCTGAAGCTCATTTTTAGCCAAACCACCAGCCGAGTCCAAAGTGTAGGGCGTCTGTTTTATTCTGAGGTCGTGGCTTATTTGGCCAAATGTTAAAATCGTGTTATGTTATTTCACGACTTCCTCGCGTCTCAATTCTCTCTTCCGCACTTGAGAAGGATCCCGGAGTCCCCTTAATGCCCCTTTTCAACATGGAGGGTCATAGACTCTAATAGTACTCATCATTTCTGCCTCAAAGGATCCACAGGGCTTTGCAGACCCAAGTCACATCTGCTACTTCCGAAATTGAGTCAAACAGGCGGAAGGAGAGACGACTTTGAACCAAGCAGGCTTGTAAGCTTTTTGTGGTCAGTATGGAAGATTATCTAATGTATATACGATCTATATGATTGAACTTGGAGGGCACCTGATAGTGATGGAGCTATTTATTATAAAAATGAAATTACTCTGAATGTGAATTCTGAGTTTGTCTTGTACGACATTTAATCCTAGTTATATGAATTCCGTGCAGAAATTGTGTGAGTTCAGATTTTGATGTGGTTTTATCCAGCATTTGTATGAATTCGTTTAATGCGGTTTTACGCAGAATTTTGACTATTTTTGCCTATTTTTATGAGATCAAATTGATTTAATTTTATGCAGAATTCGTATGAAATTAAATTTGTATGTGATATTAGGTAGAATTTGTATGAATTCACATAATGTGATTTTAGGCAGAATTCGTATGAATTCACATCGTTGTGATTTTAGGCAGAATTTGTATGAATTCACATAATGTGATTTTAGGCAGAACTTGTATGAATTCACATTGTTGTGATTTTAGGAAGAATTTGTATGAATTCACATTGTTGTGATTTTAGGGAGAATTTGTATGAATTCACATTGTTGTGATGTTAGGCAGAATTTGTATGAATTCACATTGTTGTGATGTTAGGCAGAATTTGTATGAATTCACATTGTTGTGATTTTATACTTTAGGTAGAATTTGTATGAATTCACATTATTGCGATTTTAGGCAGAATTTGTACGAATTCAAATATTGATTTGCTTATAGCTGATAGCCTGGTTTTTAACGTATTAATACTGTTCGCACGGATGGCTACACAACCCTTTCCTGGTCAAGTAAACTTTTAGATGTGATTTACATTACATAAGATATTAGTGTAAAGCTATATTTTTATAAGGTGTTAGGCTTTTACCTAATAAATAGTCGTAGTCGTATACGGTAACCTCTCAGGTGGTAACATATGACCTATTTACACCTTTTCTTTGAAAAAGTGACATATATTTTTTTGATTTAAAAGTATTTGCACGAACTTTGACTTGGACATTATATGCAAAAATGGATATTCGGGGAAGCAGAGTACAAATTTAAATCAGTCCGTGCTTACCTGCAGCTGGAGACAGCTTCGAGAGAACGCAGTACCGCTGTTTCCACTGTAATTACAAAATACATTTTACGTTACTAAAAAGTAACAATTTGTATGACAAAAGGACTCACCCGCTTCCCATCCCGGAACTTCCCGAATCCCTCAACAATGACAACTTCATTTGGAAATAGTGTTATGGCCTCATCCGGGTCCCCGTTACTGCTGCATGTTCTCGTTGAGCCGCATTCACTCATTCTCAGAGTTATTTAAATAACAATTTTTAATATTATGTTATAAAAATGTACGTATTTAGTAATTGTACGTTAATTGCATTGAACACACTGTGGCGTGGATTGTATTGATATAGGAATGAGTGGAAGTTGAAATACTATTCCCCAATTATCACAGTACAAATATGATAATGTGATTTCTGTGTACTGGGAAGATTAATTAAGAAGCAGGGCCGGGGCCTGGTCCTAATTCCGAATCCGAACTTCAGAAGCCTGCAATGTAATAATAAGAGCACGAGATTTAGGAATGCTTCAAAGAATTCAAGGAGAGGGGCAGAAAGGCATAGAATCTAGAATAATTTGAAGATTCGAGATTCGGCAGATATTTGTCCCTTTGGGGAGACGCTGGAAATGCTTCTACCCCAGGATCCGAATTAATTCAATTCCGCTTATGCTCAGTGGACCGCGGCCCAAGCCACTCTGCGCTATGATTCATCCGCTCCCTAAGTGATTTTAGAATATTGTCAGCGGAAGAGACAGCTCAAAGTGTCATCCTTCCCTCGTTATCTCCAACTTAAGTTCTGATTCACTATCTCCCCGGACCCTCTCCCCGCATCTCATTCCGAAGTCACAAAAGGAATACCAGAATACGGAAGAATCCAAATCAGAAATTTATCTGGCCCTCTCTTCCGCCTCGATAAACAGTTTAGACTTGGAATTTCAAATTCGTATAAAAAATAAGATTTTAGATTTTAGCATAAAATGTATAGATTCGGACTAAGATTCGGATCCGGACTACGAAAAAGTTAATTCCGCTAAATTTTAGCCTTCCCCTTAGCTGAAACATTTTATGCTGAAATCAATATTTTCTTGGTCGTATTAATGCATACAATTAATTGCATATTTACTTTGGCAAAAATAAGGTGTGAAGTTGGTTGGAATTATACACTAAATACTGAATCCAGTGTGGTAAGATTTCAGCGATCTTTTCCGAGTTAATTGAGTAAAAGGGTATCTAAGGATGTCAAATACAACCAAATTCAAAAGTAATGTATCTGAAATTCGATATATTTATCTATACACACAGGAGTAGCAACAGCGCCATACGGTTAACGGTTATGCAAACGTAAGGATTCTCTGTACAGTCATTTCTGAAATGGGAAATGCTAGCTAATGATAATGAAATTACACAGCTCTTCAACATTAATTACACCCGTACGCCTAGTACCTACGGCGGCTAAATTCAATTAGGATCCAGAGATTGGAATCATGTTTCCTGCTATTCGTAGTTACCATGCTACATGAATTCGTAATGCTGTAGATGTAGACAGGGAGGAACGGTAATTACGGCCCCGTCATCTTGTAAACAGTCCTCCAAGTGTTCCTCCATATAGTGCACAGTACTGTACATACTTTTTATAGTATTCCACACAACCTGCAGAGGACTGCCTAATGCCTTGTCATTTTTATTATTCTCAGGGCCCCATTTCCCAGCCTAAAGTGATGTTTAAAGTTTGATTGTATTAGGGCGGAAGACAGGGCCCATTCCGGGCTCAAAGAGGAGCCGGGGCCCAAGTAATCCAAAAACTTTTTTCCCTGGAGAAAGTAAAAGGAAAAGTTGGAGAAAGTTAATCAAATTCTTTTCCCCATTTTTTCCACTCTCTTGAGAATAAGAAGTGCGGCTGGAGGGGCTCTCATTTTCCTAAAATGTTCAAATTGAGCAATTAGCTCCCAGGAATTAGCCGACGGGGGAATTTTCTCAATAAAAACTCCGAATTCCCTATCTATTCTTCCTTTCTCAAACTTTTGTTTTAGGTAACCAATCCTATGGATGTGGAGTGGGCTCGTGTACATATTTGCCTAATTTAGGAGATAGCCTGAGCGTGTAGTGGAGAGAAATGGGGATGACAGGCAGACTGAGTGTTTGAGACTGACCCTCTGTTGACACTCAGTCATGAGACGGACTCGGCAGAACAACGTTTTGAACTTGGGCCAAAGTTTGCTACAAGCAAATACTGTACTAGAGGAGTGAGTTTGAACCAAGACTCTCTATTTGGAATTATAGGGTCTGTCCAACCAAAATTAAGTTAGTTCAGAACTGTTTATACACTGATTTACGGAAACTGAACTCGGTAAGAATTTACATAAGGCCTAACTTTCCTTTTAGCCCGACCGTCTACAGAGCCGTATAGTAGGTACATAGAATTGTGGAATAGCTAAACTTAACCATGCATACATACTTATGTACTTCAAATTATTAGATTGTCTAAAGGTGAATAATTTCAAATGAATACAGCCAATGTTATAACTATAAGTTTGAATTTAACAATGCATAAAAAATATAGATTTACGCATAAAGAATACATACTGAATGCCGAAATAATTCCCTTTAAGCGTATTTAAGTAGTTTTTCGTAGTCCATAGACCTAACATAAACCTAAGTTCATTCTATAAAAAAGAAAAAGGTAACTTCTTTAGCCTATTAGGCCTGACTCTGATACATATGTAAATATTTTACTGTACGTTATTCGATATTCTAAAATTCATAAATTTATTTTTATGCATAAATAACATTAAATCTGAATTTAGTAAAAATTTGTGCTCTTAAATACTGACCAAACGACTATTTCAATTATGGCCTGCTTAGATAGATAACTGGCAGAATAAATTGACCCATGCGTCGTTTATAATTTAAATAAGTTATATAAACGGATTCTTCCCATCTCAACTTAAAACTTTCTGGAAATCTTCCACTACCATATTGATTTCCTCTTAAATATTACAATTTTCCATTTGCATGGGGCTTATCCCCATAAGGTGTACTGGATATAAATAACACTAAGCTCCTGATCCTATCATGCAGGGAATAAGCGATTGGAAGGTTGGGCAGACTTTATCCTGGAGCGGCCCCAAATCCGCTAACAATGTATTCCGTAGAGATAATACAAATTGAATCATGGCTCTCATTCCGAGTCAGCTATAAGTTATGGATTAGGGACAATGAGCTGGAGGCGAGGGGTGACGAGTGCAATAAAACAGGAAGATAGAGCCTTCCGAGTTAGAATCGTTATCGTAATTGTACCGTAGAAAGCGGAGCCTACAATTCGGGAGCGGGTCCTGGCCCGCTCCCCCGTCGTCTCCCTTCTTTTCAAATCCCTGATTCTGCTCAATTATAAGGGGCATAAGGACGTACGAGCATAATAATACCCTCATTCTGTCGCAACTTACTCTGAAGTCTCATTTTGGTTCAATTGACCTATTAGATGAGTCATGAGTATATCGGATTTTAAAATTCAATTTATGGAAATCATAACCTTTCATATCAGTCCTATTGCTAGCAGGCAAGTAGCTCGGAGAGGATTCATAGCAGTTTAATTCATCACATTTGGCAATCATGTCTGTTCATAGCTTTATAGTTGCGACCAAAGATTCTCATCAATGATAGGATTTGGAAGTTGAACATATGTCAACTAGGATCCTAGTTAATTTACGCAGAACTCATAATGTTCCGTAGGGGAGTAATCGTACCGCTTCATAGCTTCTCAATTCTTAGCAAACACAATATTATAGATCATAGCGACTCAAATCATAGCAAACTTAGTTTCATAGCAACTCAAATCATAGCAGACTCAGTTTCATAGCGACTCAAATCATAGCAGACTCAGTTTCATAGCGACTCAAATCATAGAAAACTTAGTTTTATAGCAACTCAAATCATAGCAAACTTAGTTTCATAGCAACTCAAATAATTGCAAACTTAGTTTCATAGCAACTCAAATCATAGCAAACTTTGTTTCGTAGCAACTCAAATCATAGCAAACTTAGTTTCATAGCGACTCAAATCATAGCAAACTTCGTTTCATAGCGACTCGAATCATAGCAAACTTAGTTTCATAGCAACTCAAATCATAGCAAACTTAGTTTCATAGCAACTCAAATCATAGGAAACTTAGTTTCATAGTGACTCAAATCATAGCGAACCTCGTTTCATATCGACTCGAATCATAGCAAACTTAGTTTCATAGCGACTTAACTCAATGCAAACCTATTAAGTTTGATATTAATAGAGGCTATATCCATAACAAACAAGATTTCCAGGCAGCTCAATTCATAGCAAACATGTTTTCATAGCAACTTAGTTCATAGCGAACATGTTTTCATAGCAAATTAATTCATAGCAAACATAGTTTCATAGCCCTTAAAATGATTGCAATGATATTGCCCAGAACTTAAAATTTCAGAGTCTAAAGTGTTTCAAGGTTACAAAATATGAAAATCAATGTTTATATAAACTTATAGCAACCATTATTGCTCTTATAGGAGGTTCAATCTATACGAAACATACACGTTACGTAGTATTAATTTATAGCAACTTTAGTTGACAATTAACTTATTTAATTCTACGTAATTTGAATGACGTATATTTTGGTTGGAAGTGTAGATCTAATTACGAGGTTTAAAAATACTCAGCAAATATTAAAGTTAACCACATTAGCAGTAGTCTGTGCTAGGTAAAGCTGAAGTGGTCGAATCGATACTGTAGGCACTGTAAGACAACCCGAAGCTTAAACGATAACCAACTGTAACAATTCCGCCTGGATTTTAGCCTGACCTGTTTAAACGAACTACTCTACGGGTTTAAGGCTCTTCATTTACTCTAACCTAACAGCTTTCAACTTTCCATGTAATTTTGAATCCCCTACTCCCGTATTCATGATATTCATGTTTCGGATTGTCGCATACGGGGACTTGGCTAAGAAATACATACATAGTTTCCAACCCCGGAAGGCCCGAATCAACCCTCCTGCTGCACGGCCTTTCAAGCATAAGAATGAGTCGTGACAAGTGACAGGGTGAGGGTAGAGTCCTTGTTCCCCAGAGCACACACTAGCTTCTTGCGGCGGGCAGATGAGGGGAAAAACTGCGCGCAGCATTATGGAATGAAAGGGGGAACTGGTAGGTTAGGACCATGATTGACTCTCTCTACACTACAACGTAGCACAATTGTAAGGCTTCAAAGGAGCATGGCTCAGCTTCGCATGAATTATGAAAAATGAGGCTCCCGAGCCGCAGGTCCCTGCACTCTCCTATCAATGTCAATGTCGTCCTCTGATTCCTCTAAATTACACATTGTGTGGCTGGGCTGACAGCCCTTTCGGGTCTTGTATTTATAGAAAACGCCGTTAAAATAGGCGTAAAATTCCGGAGCACGTAAACTACTATAACGCCTCGTCCTGGGCCAAAGTAATAAAATAATACATTTCTCACTCTCTGAACGAAGTTTGTTTCTTTGAAATTGGACTACAATGTTGTACGGTTTGGAGCTGGAGATAAGGCTGAAGGACTTAGGGAAACAATGCAAGGAACAAAAACAGACCAACTAAAGATCCGATTAGGAGCGTGCTCAAGATCCCTACTTAAGACTAACTTTGAGTTTTGTACAGTTATTGATTGTGCTCTGTGCTGGGCGAGGCCTGTGAAAACTCCCTTTTCAAGGGGAGCTCCTGAATGAGTGAAAGTAATGAATAGGTTCACGGCAGGCCCAATGCAATTTATTTGTGAGAAAAGGATTGATCGGCTCTATTCTAGAATAGAAATCCGCTGGCAAGGGAAAAGCGCTCCAATATCACTCGAGCCAGATTCAACAAATGCTGGTATGTACAGTGTAACATTTCCCCCACAGTTGTACAGCAGGATCTGTGCGAAGGTAGGTTTGGCTTTCACTTTCTGAAGGACCTCAACCGGCTCTAAAATAATGGCCTCTCCGTCTCTTTCACTGCTATACCGGCATCGATCAAATTCAAAAGAAATACAATTTATATTTTGTGATCAATTAATGTCGACCCTAAGAGCGGATTGTTGCAATTCGCATTACAGCCGCAAACTTTTCGCATCATTTAAATAATTCTTTCTTGATTGGTAAGCTTATTAAGGCAAGCTTCGTTTGGTCAGCAGCTGCCTAATTTTTGCTTTTCCGGGTAGGATTAGTAAGCGTTAGTGCAGATAGTAGACTCTAGCAGAGAAATACACGCCAAATCTCATTCCTGAACTGTGCGTACGGAGATTTAAATATGCTACATGTCGAATCTCCCAGTACGATACATCGTGGGTGTCACCTGGGAACTTACACGTTGTTTCAAGATACGTAACCGTGATAAATGTGTCAATTCCCTAATCCATCAAGCAGGAACGCGAAGAGAGTGTCGTCAATGTCAAAACATGCGTGAGGAAGGCTACGGAAGACACTGGCTACGATATGGTCTTTGCATACAAAACAGTTGAATGAAATGGGATATCATACAGAACAATCATGCATTATTAAAATTCAAGAAGTAAATACCTATCACAATACGTGACACTTTCATTTTGTTTGTTGACACCGTGCAAAAGTGAATAGGAATATATAAGTGCTTAGAGAAATAACAAGTATTTGCATGCAGATGCTGTGTCAATTGACGTTGCCGAATTTTTAAGAATACTTACTAAAGTAAACTCCAGGAGACCCACAGCGAGAACTTGAGGATTACATTGTTATCTACCTAACACTTTCAAATTGAGTTACAAACGGCGTATAAAAATTTCAATATGTACCAACTATTCATATTACATTTCGATTATTAATCTCACAACATACCAATGTACGTACCATGTACCAATGTTAACCAAAAACGTTGAGTGACTAAATAAGTTTTAATTTACAATTATTTGCAAAGAGTCACATAATGGTACGTTTTTCGCTTTTTCAAAAAATGAATGATTTTTTTAAATAAATGCAAAATAATAGGTCATACCTTCTTCAGTCTTCGATGGGTAACAAAACCGGTCTCAGGAAATCTGAATCAGCCTCCTGCAATAATATTGTGCAATTTTCATACTTTCACTGAGTCAGTAATAACCAGAACCAGTCCATAACTTTTTGGTGAAAATGTGATAATTGGTAGTATAACCACGGCCCACGGCGTCAGTCTTGAGGTTGATTACGAATTACGAGGAGATGAACAGTGTACAAAGTTATTACTAGAAGTGGGAACAGCTGAGGCGGTAGTATAAGAGTAACAGGCCACTTCCCCGATAGTGGAAACGTCAGTGTCAGCTATGCACACGCACACTCCGCTCTGTAGTAGGAAGGGGAGAAAGGTTCTCAATCCGAATTCGGGGACCAGACTGTGCCCCAAGCCAGGCTGAACTCGGGTCTTTATTGCTTGTGGAAGGAGAGCCAGCCTTTTCCCTTTCATTTCCCGGAGGATCGAAGACCTCCAACTACGGATCCAGGACTGCGTAACGCATCGGCTCCCAATATTACAACAGCCTACACTTAGTTCCGCAAGGAATAACATTAGAATTCAATATAAACTATTTATTTTCGCATCTCCGCGAAATTGCTCTCGTATTTCTGAAACTTGATTTAATTCACACAATTTTAATTACCTAGGAATATTAATTCGTAGCTGTATCAATTAGAATCACGAGTCACGGCAGGACACACACAGGGAGTGGCTGTACCCGTAAGGAGGAACCTCACTGTCAGATTTAAATACAGTGAGTTTTTAAAGTTGGACGGTCCGCCGGGTTTAAATTTCCTTACTAACTTAATCAGGGAGTAAGCAAATCATTAAGGAACGGAGCTGGGCTACCCGAAACGTGTATGAACCTGATTCAACACGAGGTTATGTGGACTGATAAAATTAAATCCGGCGGACCGTCCACTTAAAAAACCTCACTGTATTGTGCCAAACGCAATTCTGTTGGGCCAATAGAATTGTGCCAAAGACGAGTTATGCGCAGGCGTCGCAGACGTCTCTGTTGTTTTGAACCGGGAAAGTCTGCATAAGCGTAAAAAGCAATATTTTTGGTACTGACTGTAGTGGGAGGGCTGAAGTCGGGTTATAATATTTCCCGGTTCCATCCTCATGGTTCTGGATATGTAGTACGTTGTCAATTTTGAGCAGGAGGAGGGGTGTGAAATTCACGGAAGAAAGCACGAACGGAACGTTTATACATACATAGAGAGGAAGCTCATATAAGCGCCGGCTACCTGTAAGCTGTAAACTTGAAATGTGTTGATTTAACTAATAAAAGAACTAATAAAAACCTTCCATATAATAACACATGTTAGTTATTTTTTAACTAGGTAGATGTATCGTGCTTCGTGCTGGACAATGGCCTATGCTTTAGCTGTAGATTCCTTACGGGTTGAATCAAAGCGTGTTTACGAACTTGAGAAGCCTTTAAATAGACGTTTAAGTAACTTTAACTCAACTTCATTTCAACGTTGCTTCCAGTTGTGAGAATTTAGATACGGTTGGAGGTGTAATGTTTAGTACTTTTTTAAAGGTGGAAACTGAAATTGAATTACATTGTATTCCTTATTACTTTGAACATTCAAAAAAATGGGAAATCCACGTAATTCAAAGGTCATGTAAAATATTGTTTGAGTAAGAAAAGAACTCTCCGCTTTGTTTCACCAACCAACCTTCGTACAATTTAATTCACAATTAATTTCTACCATCTCCGTCTAATCATTCTACGTCTAACCAGTGTTATAAAATATCTAAGCTGTTACTATTTTTATACTTTCATTTATTGTACTATTCACGGCGTTAAACAATGCAAAAAGTGCATCTTCAATTTTTACTCCGCTTCTAATGTACAACGTACAAAGGCAACAACGTAGGGTTCTATTAGGAATAGTATCCGAGTTGAAGATGGAGGTAATGGGCAGACTTGTTCTAAATCTGTAAATTAAGTACCTATTCCGCCCTTAGAATCGAATTTATCGTTGGCAGTACAATATGCTTACTCTACTACTACTATCTACCTCGTAAAATCTTGTGCTATTCCGTACCTGTTCCGGCAGTTTGTCAGGGCAGTTAGCGTGTGCCTAGTCTTCTTTGACTCTTTAGGGAACAATCCTTCATGTCCTAATGTTCTTTTAATGAAAGAAAGGTCAGAGGCGCGGACGGGAACGGATCCAGTTCCAGCTATTTTCACATTTAACGAAGCCTTAAAATAATGGATTGCTGCCAAAACAAAATACTGACTCTCCTCAGGTATTGCGAAAATTTAAAATGCTTTCTGACTTTCTTTACCGCTGATGTTTGCCATATGGTACATGACACGCCCTGTTTTGTCTTTTCCTTACTGGTGACCAGGGAGGTCTCGTTTGTCTGTTCCTACACTATGTAACATATATGGCTCCTTATTCTCCTTGGAGAAAGCCGGCCTTTCCCGTGCTGTAAATATTTGCTTTGTTTTGTTGGCTCATAAATTGGATTCCGGACCGGGGAAGATCAGATCCGAATTCGTTTACTGCGTTCCCCTTTCTTCTTATCATTACAGCTTTCCTTATCAGGCTAAACCTCGTTTATAGCGCAGTTCTGCTAAATGCTACATTACTTTCGATTCACATTAGATACAGGGATATGATATACTTTTTAATTCTCTCCTGCTCATGCAATAGGAAGACGTACTGCTACAGAATTGAATAGCTTACTGCCGGCATCCGTTTTCTCGGTAGATTAAGCAGATGGATTCCACCTCAGAGATCAGGCGGGCAGGCCGGGGTATAAAATATTCATTGGAAGGGGCTGAGATCTCTATCTTAGGTGCCCTGGCTTTGGCTTCTCAAGAGCCCGGTGCGTGTCAGGTCGGATGTGCGTCAGTTACATTGGAGAAAGTCAGGTTCATCTATTCTTTATCTGAATAGAGGCGTACAAATTGAAGCGGGAGGGCTTCGTGTTCATAAATCAGCCCCATTTAAGAATTTAATTTCAACCAGTAGGGGCAAAAAACAGCCCAACTTCGGATTCAATTTTGTACAGAGACGGACGAAGACATTTGTACCCAAAGGAAAGTCGGCAAGGCTGATTAATTACATAAACGTATCGTACAATCTAAGAGAAGAAATTTAAGTGTGGGCTTCTTTTTGAAATTCAGCCACCGCTGAATTACAGAGAAGGGACGAACTACCAACCAGATTTTTCAGTGGATCCCATTATATGAACAAGTCCCTCCATTGGACACGATTTCCGAAGACCAGCTAGAACCCCAATGCTGCTGCTGGAACCTTTCAACTGGAGCTAATATAATTGCTGCCTTCAACCTTTATGTAATCAATCTAAATTTTAACTATTTATGTATGATTTAATTTGATGTACAAATTAATTGTAAATTCGTCCAAATACTAATTTTTGAAAATTCCGGGCTTACATAATACTAGCCGGCCTGTTTGCCTATATGACTGGGTCGGAATCAATCAGGTTGCTAGATTCATTCCAGGATTATAGATTCGAAAGTTAGGCCGTCAAATTTTAACTATTATTTAAAGCCATCTAAAGCCTTTCGAGCAGAAACGCAGGGAGAGAACAACACTAATTCGTCCCCATGGTTACCGTCTATCTACCGTTTAGGATTAGGACTTAGGACTCATATCAAAACGTGGACCTGTTTTACGAATCACAAATTGTCAGAATTCCTATATTTTCGAAGTTGAATCAGTAGAAGTCTCCCGCTAGTACTTAGGTTTTTGTATTTAATTATTGGGGATTTAAAGCAATTTTGTTTTTCATTTTTTAGGATCCAGGACCTTAAACTTTGCGACCTTTCCATTGTCCTCTTTGGGAAGAGTTCAGAATGCAACCAATGCCAGCATACAATGGACTGCCGAACGCAGAGCCGAAATGCGAATGTGGCTGTACACTTTCAACAGGAGCCAAAGTGATTTCCGTCTTCACAGTCGTGGTCAGTAGTTAGCATGTACCTACGTTGTTAGCAGTACTTACATTGTTAATCTAATAAATACAGACGTTAAAGTATCGTTGTCTTTGTTCGTTTGTATTTTCAGGGTTATCTAACACTGGCTGGGTGTATAGCAGGGGTAGGGGCTGGTGTCCATGGAACTCAATTCTCATCCATTTCGAGTAACTGACTAACTAACCTGTATATTTCTATAATTCTATTTCCATGCATTAATACGAGACCCGACGCTTCTTTCTACAACTAATTGAAACCTGACCAATTATTTAAAATTCTCATCTAGCCCTGACGTTCATTATTGCCATTTTGTGCGGCCTACCCGCCATAGCAAGCGGCCTCATCTTATGCGTGGTAAGCCTTTCTGGTTGAACATCCAGAGGCCATATTTCATACCTCTAAAAAAGCAATAACTGGGTACAGCGAAAACCCTGGGCTTGTTACGTTTTCATAGGAGGGGACGTTTTTGGACTGCTGGTGACGTTGACTTGGTCGATAATTATAATGTTCGAGACCGGCACCAACTCCTGGCCTTCCCTCGCAGGAGATGCCATCTTTATTTTTTACATTTGCTTTAGCTGGTTCAGTTGGACCATATGGGCCTATGCCAAGTTTCTCCAGATGGAGAGAGACGGGATGGGCGTCGGGAGGATCATTTTCCAGGAACCACCGCCGCCACCGCCGCCGCCCAACGACCAGCCAGCCCAACCCGCTCCAAGCTACCACTCCCAGTCTTATCCTCGGCAGCCTCCTTCTAACAACAATCAGGCCTAAGGAAGGGAACACAAACCCAGGAAAGTGCCACAGATTTGTATTTGATTGTCCATGAGTTTAAACTAAAACTATCATGCCTCGATCCGTAGTAAATACTGTTGAGAGAAACCATGCTCAGGACTTACTATCCTATAATGTTCAAAAGTATTCTCATTTATAACAATACTGATTTTATACCTATGTAGTGAGTACACCAAAAATATTACGGACACTCGTAGGAGTCAACCATCCTGGTTCCCACTCAATTAATATCCCCAACAACCACCATAGACAAAGGCCGTATTTTAAGCTTTTTTTTCTTCTTGCGGCATCGATAAACAGACCATGTACCTATTGGAAGTAATGCTGTAATTGTGCCACATGCAAAAATTTTCGGTAGTTCCGATGAAAAAGCTATTTTTTCAAACATTTCGGGGGGTAAATACGGCCTTATAGGCTCATGTACGGGTCTTACGTTTTGTTATTGATGGGCCAACGATCAGAGTTAACCGTTCAGCTTACAACCGGAGTCAAAACGGTTGCTGGTAGCGGAGGCATGGGCGGGCCCACCTCAAAGTTTCGGGAGTTTACCCTTAAGAATATTTCACCTGGTGGATGGTCGATGTCGATATATGGAGGAGTTACGGTTGACGTTTTTTGGATTTTGCTGGATATCTGGTTCATTGTGATTATGATCCAATATGCCAACTTTCTAAAGGGTCCGACTCAAGGTCCTCAGACTGGAATGGACTACATGGAGTCACAAGCTGTAGTTCGTACGGTCGGGAAGTCTAGTCTGTTCCCAGCCACTACTCCCAAGCTCAACCTCGGTCGCCACCTTACAACACTCAGGTCTAAGCAACCACACCTGAACCCTTACCATTACCTACCCTTTCAGTCTTGGCCTTTTCTACTGCAGTTCCTCATTCAATATTACCAGTTACTATGTATAACTCATCTACTTGATTCAAAAGTATGGGTATTTACAGTGTATAAAATTTTCAATGCCCTAAAATTCCCTTCCATGAAATTATTGAACCAGAAAATACAAGGCCTTATCTTAACTTGGGTCTATGACTTTCTTTCGGTATGGACTTTGTTTACTCTGAAAAAACTGGGCGACGCTATTAGGGTTGCACTAACTATAATTTCCGTAACAACCACCGCAGTCACAATTGTACACGGGTCTTGTTATTGTTATTAGTTCTGGACCCGGAAAACGGTCAGAGAACATTATAGTCACTTGGTCTGGGAAATGTCAGGGTCCAGAATATTTTTTTTCTCTCATAAGCATTAATTCACGGACGACGCTGAAGCTGAGGGAAGAACTGACCATTTATTTACAAATCTTCACCAACTCAACGCTGTCGTCAGACTCTTCTTGTGATCAGCCCAGCCTCAACCTTCCGAACTCCGAGTCTCCGAAATGCAGCCCCAGAACCAGGGTCAACCCCCGGCCCAACAGCAAGACATGTACCAGCAACAACCTCCGATCGGCCAGCAGCAACCTCCGATGAGCCAACAACAAGGCATGTACCAACAGCAACCTCCGATAGGCCAACAGCAAGGCATGTACCAACAACAGCCTCCGATGGGCCAACAACAAGGCATGTACCAACAGCAACCTCCGATGGGCCAACAGCAAGGCATGTACCAACAACAGCCTCCGATGGGCCAACAACAAGGCATGTACCAACAAAAGCCTCCGATGGGCCAACAACAAGGCATGTACCAACAACAGCCTCCGATGGGCCAGCAACAAGGCATATACCAACAGCAGCCTCCTATAGGCCAACAGCAAGGCGTGTACCAACAACAGCCTCCGATGGGCCAACAGCAAGGCATGTACCAACAACAGCCTCCGATGGGCCAACAGCAAGGCAAGTACCAACAACAGCCTCCGATGGGCCAACAGCAAGGCATGTACCAGCAACAACCTCCGATGGGCCAACAGCAAGGCATGCACCAAGAACAACCTCAGATGGGCCAAGAGCAAAGCACGCACCAACAACAACCTCCGATGGGCCAAGAGCAAAGCAATAACGAACAGGCTCCCATGAACCCGGGCCCGGAACCGAATTGTGCCTGTGGAAAGAAAGTGTCACATGGAGCCAAAACTGCTGCTCGTCTAAACATTCTGGTAATCCTGTATTTCTATATAATATGCTCAAATAATTATATATCCGGATCAGGAACTCACGAGCTTGCCCGCTCCGAGTCGAAGTATATAATGTTGTTCTAACCTAGTATTTAATTTATGACGGAGTCCTCAGATATTTCTGTTCATCATTTCAGTTCTTTACCCTGTTTGCTGTTACGCCTTTAATAGAATATGGGATATTCCATGTATGGATGGCGAGTAACCCGGGTTGGATTAAGCCAGGAGAGAGCAATCCGATTCTCGGTAAGTATTTGACCTGTATTGGTATGCAATATGTACATTATCTGTCTTTTAGTTTTTGCTGTAATTTGAAAAAATAGTAATCTTCAGTCTTCATAACCATCATTTGTATTAATTTATATTCAGATTGCACCTTCCCGGTGATGGGTATTTTTCTTGTGCTCATTATACCAAACTGCTTCATTTTATGCGTCGTAAGTTTATCCTTTAGTTTGCATCCCGTATAGATCAGTTTCCAGAGTTAAGTTACAATGTGGACTGGGACCAAGGTCCCACTCCCACAGTCCCACGTCATCCAAACGTTTCTTTTGTACCAACAGAAGCAGGCATGGGCTGCTTATCTTTGGATTGGAACCAACGCTGCTGCATACCTTCTTCTGCTTATTTGGATAATCGTAGCTGTAGCTGCTGACAAGCCTCCGAATACAATGGTTGGCAAGTTTGCCTTCACATCTATCGCGACTTTCGTACTCCTTGGCGGTCTTGATGGCTGGTTCACGCTTGTAATGCTCCAGTACGCCAAGTTTCTCCTGGGTCAGGATCAACCTCAGGATGGAATGGCCTTCGAGCCGCCACCAGGTGAAACTCCGTCCGGTCAGGTCGAGCCTGTTCCTAGCCACTACTCTCAGGCTCAACCGCCGCCTTACATGGCGGCTAAAGCCTAAGAAGAAACAAGCACCCGGGGTACCCTTAATGACTCTCAAGTAATTAGACAAATTATGCGAACCTAACAAGAGGACAGTTATGCTGCGGCAGTTCAAACTCAATCCAAATATATGTATTATTTCTACCTCATCCTTTAACAGCACTTCTTTACCCATTCGTCTGCCAATGTCCTAGAATTAAATATTTACTCAACTGAGCTATCGAATATCTTCAATTTAAAGGTGAATACCGGCATAAAAAGCCATCCGACGTATGTATGTATGTAGTATGTACTTTTGCATTTTCCAAAAGAGAAAGCTCCGTTCCTGCATCAAGGAGAAAGTTTATAAATATTTATGTTCGCTAAAAACAAAGTACAAAACATGAAGAAATTAAGATTGTGTAACCAAAAAATGATTGTGGACTATGATTCGGCTAGGTGCCCCGTATAACCGACTACAACACTGGTGACCAACGGTTGTAATAGCACAGTTGCATATTTGTTTTGGAGCTGGAGTCTATATTATTCTGGTCAGCACTAATTATAGATTCGAAAGTTAGGCCGTCACATATAAACTATTATTTAAAGCCACCTAAAGCCTCATGCGCTCCGTACCGGTGGATTGTGACCGCCGCTCCTTCATTTTTGTGCAGGATTATTGAAATGATCGTAGTATTTACCCTTACAAATATTTCATTTGGTGGATGGTCGATGTCGATATATGGAGGAGTTACAGCTGACTTTCTTTGGATTTAGCATGACATCTGGTTAATTTTGATTATGATCCAATATGCCAACTTTCTAAAGGGTCCTCAGACTGGAATGGGATACAGGGAGCCACAAGCTGTAGTTCCGTACGGTCAGCAATAAGTCTAGTGTCAGTACTCCCAAGCTCAACCTCCGCCGCCACCTTACAACAATCAGGCATTAAGAACCTCACCTGAACCTGAACCCTACCAACCCTTTCATTGTTGGACTTTTCTACTGCTGCTCCACATTTACATTTCAAAATACTAATTATTATAATTCATATATTACTTAATTCAAAAGTGGAGGTATTTGCAGCGTATAGAATCGTCGATGTTCCAAACTTCCCTTCCATGAAATTATTGAACCAGAAAACACGCTGCATTTTAGTAGCTGCATCATCCCGGTTCTTTCCGCCTTATCGGTCGTAATTATAGTGTGAATTTATTTATTTAAAATTGTCTTGAAATGCAGCTAGTTGAAAGTCCAATTACCACAGAGTTCTGAATTAGGTGGCAGGGGCCGCGGCTCAGCCACCTAATTCAGCTCTGTGCCAATTACGTTCAAAACTTGAACGGGAATCTATTTTCATTTTGTAATTTGTAGGTTACATGCTTATGTATACTTATGCGGACGAAGGGAGGTCGTTGACCACCATTCGAACTACGGGTCTATGACTTTCTGTTTGTATTGACTTTTCTTACCCTGAAAAAACTGGACGAATCTATTAGGGTTACGCTTAACTATTATTTCCGTAACAACCACCAGTCACACTTATACGCGTCTTGTTATTGTTATTAGCTCTGGATCCGTAAAAGGATCAGAGATCAGTATAGTCACCTGCGTTTGGTGGGTGTCAGAATCCAGAATACATTTTCCTCTCATAAGCATTAATTCACGGACGAATTTATTTACAAGTCTTCACTGACTCAGCTTAGTCCTCAGACTCTTGTGATCAGCCCATTCTCAACCTCCCGAACTCCGAGTCTCCCAAATGCAACCCCAGTACCAGGGTCAGCCCCCGGCCCAACAGCAGGGCATGTACCAACAGCAACCTCCGATGGGCCAACAGCAAGGCATGTACCAACAGCAACCTCCGATGGGCCAACAGCAAGGCATGTACCAACAGCAACCTCCGATGGGCCAACAGCAAGGCATGTACCAACAGCAACCTCTGATGGGCCAACCGGGCATGTACCAACAGGCTCCCATGAACCCGGGCGGGGAGCCGACTTGTGCCTGTGGCCAGAAAGTTTCATGTGGAGCCATAACTGCTGCTGTCATAAATATTCTGGTAATCCTGTATTTGTATATATGTATAATATGCTCAAGTAATTATCGCGATCTCACGCATTTGCCCGCTCCGAGTCGAAGTATACGTATAATGTTGTTCTAACATACTAACTTACTTTATGACCGAGCCCTCAGACATTTCTGTTGATTATTTCAGTTCTTTCTCCTGTTTGCTCTTATGGCCGTATTAGAAAATTGGTCTTTCAAAATAGGGTATTTAGCTGCACACCAACAGTTTATTCCGCCATCGTACAGCCATCCGATTCTCGGTAAGTAGATATTATGTATATGCATATTTATATACGTATGTACATAACTCTATGGGATCTTCATTGGTATGCTAGTACATGTTCTGTGCGTTAGTTTTTGCTGTAACTTTTAAGTTAATACAATCTTCAGTCTTCACAACCAGAATGTGTATTAATTTCTATTCAGATGGCTCCTACCCGGTGATGGGTGTTTTTATTTTGCTCATTGTACCCAACTGCTTCGTTTTCTGCGTCGTAAGTTTATCATTTTCCATAGTTAAATTGCAAAGTAAAATCAGCGACCCGGATCAAGGTCCAACGCCAGCCTACCTTTTCTTTTCTTTCAACAGAAGAAGGCATGGGCTGCTTACCTTTGGATTGGAACCAACGCTGCTGCATACTTGCTTCTGCTTATTTGGATAATCGTAGTACAAACTTCTCCCGCTGCCCCTTGGCCGAATGAAATGTTTGACAAGGTTTTCATCGGAACTTATGGGGAAATCCTAATCTTTGGCAGTCTTGATATCTGGTTCACGGTTATAATGCTCCGGTACGCCAAGTTTCTCAATGGTCAGGCCCGAGATCCTCGGGGTGGAATGGCCTTCGAGCCGCCACCAGGTGAAACTCCGTCCGGTCAGGTCGAGCCTGTTCCTAGCCACTACTCTCAGTCTCAACCGCCGCCTTACAACGCGGCCCAAGCCTAAGAAGAAACAAGCACTCGGGGTACCCTTAATGACTCTCAAGTAATCAGACAAATTATGCGAAACTAACAAGAGGACATTTATACTACGGCAGTTCAAACTCAATCCAAAAATATTATTTCTACTTCAAAATTAAACAGCACTTCTTTACCCATTCGCCTGCCTATGTCCTAGCATTACACTTAACATCTATTAACCTAGCTCGTATCCCCAACATGAACTTTAGCTATAAGCACGCTTTGATCCAAAAATACTATTAAAATCATGTAAACGTCAAGCTTGCGAGCGTCAGCAGCCACCAACATTTTATTTCGCCCGAGAAAAAAGTATCTCTTGTAAGCATGCAGACCAGCTAAGAAGGCTTTAACGTTTGGTTAACCAAAGGCTTAGATAATTTAAAATAAATGCTTTATAGTGTTATTGGTAATATTACATATGTATATTTTTCCACTTTTGTAGACTTATTTCTAAAGAACAATACATTATAGTGCTTTTAGCTCTAAAACATTGTATTAAGATCTATATAGTAAGTTATACCTCAAATTCGGGAATACCAAAAACACAGACAACAGAAAATGTAACTAAAGGTACATGAAATGGGTATGTTAGCTCAGGCCTGTCGGTTTGGTTTAGACTTTTACAAGTTTCAGAATTTAGTCCCCTTGAAATAAATACTCACAATAGTCTAATTAATTGGCAACGGTACCTACCAAAACAATTTAAACAGAACTTAAAAGGCAGAGAGAGGCCTACAGAAAAAATGAATTATTAAACCCGAACCCCTCCCATTCCCACTCCCAAAATGCTGCAGATACTTCCGTAACATTGAGCAATTGCTTTTAGATTTCACTTTCTTTTCCCCTTCCCCACTCCATTGTACAGTTTGGCCAGAAACGTGATTTGTACCGCATGCCTGGTGCCCAATTTAGGACTATATGGATCCATAACATGGGGAGACAACTCTCTCTTTGAGATGGGAGATAGAAAGGCGTCGATAGATCATCAGCCGAAATGTGCGGTAAGGGACGGGAATGAAATAGGTCCCATTCTCCAGAAAAAGATATTACGTCTAGGCTCTGTATTATTTGGCAAGGGAAGCTGGCGGTTATAACACCCACAAGGCCAATATAAAGCCGGGCTTCCGTAATAATCCTAGAGCTGGAGGTTCCACAAAACGTGTGCAAGTGTCGTAGTTCCCTTCGGCGTGCTTTCACCAGAGAAAGTCAACTTTCGCCAGGAGAAAGCGGACGAAATAAAATCCACAATTCTCAGCGCCCGTTCTCAACAAAGTCAAATTTTATTTTTAAAATACTAACATTAGAGTTTCGGCTCACAAACTTAAGCTATTTGCATTTCCATGAAGACGTTTGATAATCTCAAAGTTGGCTTCCGATTTACGATAAGGCACACACAGTTGGGTTGATTGTTGATTGTTCTCTTTGCTATGTAGTAAATAGAATACAAACTGAAGCATTCCGTGGCTCAACTTTACGTTGGGACAATTACTCCGACTCACAAAAGAAACAGTTATCTGAGATTTTGTCTCCTGACAAGAATAATTGCACTTGCATTGTCAACTCAATTACATCCCTAGTACTAGTACGTATTTAAGTACATCAAGTAATTTAGGTGAACAGTGAAACGGGGGCTGCCTGAATCTTAGCCGCCACAACTGTCGATAGAGAGATGGAACATTATGTACATAAAATACTCAAGCCTGAGCTTTTCTTTGGATTTGGATAAGTCACGGGGCTGAATTTTAAGTAAATGGGCTCCGGGACTTCCGTCTCGTTAAAATCTTCCAACTCTCTTAGCGAGAAGGAAGGTCGGACTCTGACATTAACGAATACTAACAACCCGACTAGACGAAAGGACGGAAAATTACCCAGATTTTGTATTATAACGTTTAAAGCCTGAACCGTTTCAGAATGTTATTGCAAAGTAAATTCTTACAGCCCTTAAGAACACTGGCTGCCTTAAGTATATGGCTTTTAGAGGCTCAGTTTGAGTCCTACACAATGGCAACTTAATTACAGGTAGAGCTGATTCGAGATTCAATACTTGATCAACATGGCTACTTCAAGGCGTCACAGGGAGCACAAATTAAGGAGAATCTAAACTTACAATACTACTAAATCATATTACATGGCCACGGACGAATATTGTTTGCAAACTTGGCAATAAGAGACTCTGGGCTCACCAGAGGCTCCGAACTAAGAACAACGGTCAATGTACAGTAATAAGTAATACAGCGTTCCTCAAAGACAAATAATAAATAGACATAATACTATATTTACTCCACCTCTACAACCTAGTATTGCAACTTTGACAATTCTGTCCTGACGGAGCCGTAAAGCCAAGAATAGAGAAACTGTCCCCACCTACTACGTACTAGATTGACAGATTACATGGCATACACATGTTGCTGACTAATAAGGCTCCTCTTACGACAAAAAGGCACAGTGGAGGAGAGCGGAGAGCGTAACCTATTTAAGTACTTGTAACTTTGTGAACGGTTGGCACCTCTAGGTCCTTGATTAGAAGCTAGTAGAAATATGTAGTCGTGGTAGTATGGGGCGGGGCTAGGAGCAAGTCCGCAACTAGCTGGAGATTACATTGTTACTATGTTACGGGGGCGAGAGTAGGTCTTCACTAATAAGAGTAATTTAATTACAGATTACAGTTTGGTTGTTGGTCAGTGTGAGTAGGTTCATAAAGAGAAGATATTACAGAGTGAAGGCGAGGTCAGGATTTTTTTTTTTAGTAGTTTCAGTGTCAAGTGCTCCCACAATCAATACCCAGAAGTTATGAATAGTAGTAGTGTGGTAACCAACAGCTTGACGAGAGACAAGTCTAACTTTTTGTATGCGATTTAAGAGTTCCACAAAGAGTGATTGCTCTAGAGCTCCTTCCACCTGGTGTTAAAAGAAAAAGACAAAAACCACAGTTAAAGTTAGTCTTATATTACGGGTCAAGCAAACTACTAAGAGGAAGCCATTTCATAAACTAATAGCGCTGGTTTAGTACGGTTACGCCTTTTTGACTAGAGAATTTGCGAGGTATTGGTTCCAGTCCCTTGGGAATGTGAAAAGGCTGGTCCACATTTTAAATGTGGAAATGAAAAAAAAAATCTACTAAGCGCCATGCTACTCTACTGTCATCAAAACTAAAAACTAAACATGCAGAAGGGAGGGCAACATTCAATAATTATATTGTGCCAGAAACGCACTATTAGTTAACTATGGGTTAGTAGGAGGAATTACGAGGAATTAGAATTAATTTTGAAGAACAATTAATGGAATTAACGTTAGATAATTCACCTGGGATAGTTCTGGTTGTTGGTATTGTGATTTTTTTTTTGTTAGTGGAGGAGAGAAGCAGAAGGATCCGATTTAGAAAGGTAAGGATGGTCCCTCAGCCCCGTCAACCGCCGCACGCCACTCATCTTACCAACTTTAGAGAAATAAATAATTTTAGTGAGTAAAATTATAGTTTACAAAGAATACTATTGGTAAGTATTCGCATATTCAATGAAAATACAAAAGATTCGGACAAAAGAATAACGTGAAATAAAGAAACGTCATATAAAATTATAAACAGTTTTAAGAAAAGTGCAAATAAATACATCTAATCAGGTATAGAATATAGAATACAGCCGAAATATGCTTAAAATGGAGTGAAGACAAGCACGGCATCCCTGGGAAAATTTGGATAACATAATAGTTCTACTTATATAAATATTCACTAATTAAAGCTCATCGATCACACTTAAATTGTAAAATTCGTATTCCTAACTCTAGGCATATTATATTTGACAGTACAAAAAAACGGACTCTTAACACAGAATAGCGTTTAACCGCCAGTCGTTGTATATGTTTATTGTAATGCGAACTTTTCAATTAACGTAAGCTCACAATTGGCCTGGAAAAGGTATAGCAGCCAACTGAACTTGGAAGGTACATTCTTAGTTCTTATGCGTTAAAACTTGGGCCGCGGACGTAGGATCACATTTTGCGTAGTGCAAAATCATCTTATAAAAAAATCAGTACAGTAGTTTGATTTTCCTTTTAAAAAAAATGTAACCAAATCCCTAAAAATTTAAATTCTCTGGCTACGGGTCTACACATAGAAAAGGGGAAAGGACAAAACAGAGAAGAGGGAAGAAAGTAACTATCTCGCAAACAACCCACCGTGATCCGGTGGATACTCGGCTAGAGATAAATACGTTGCGTAGTCCGCCGTGGCGTAGGGTGATGCGTAGAGGAGGCTCTCTGCCGCTCCCGGGTTGCTGAAGAGCTGCTGACCCCCTGGGCCGTTCATCCCGTTCGAGAGCCTGTGATGATGGGGTGAAAGTATGAGTGGAGCACCTGAGGAACAAATGCCGAAGCCAAGCGTTAGTTCATTCTCGTCTCGTCCGACGCCCTCGGCGGCCCAAACTCCGTTGCCGAAGTTTGGGAATAGTTGTAGGTAAGTTCTGTGCTTTAGAAAACCGTAAAAACCTAGAGGTGTGGCTGCTCGGAGGGCTTGGAGTGACATCTGCTGGGAAGAGACGAGCTGTGCGTTGTTCGATTGCTGAGCAGCCTGAGCAGCAGCGTTCCGGGCCTCCTTGGAGTCCCGATACGTCCCGTTGATTATGGCTAATTCCATCAGCTGACGCTTCTTCAGCTCATCCTCCCCCTCAGCCTACGATACGATGCAGTCAATATTAATGTAGTAAAAATGTGTAAACATATTTAATACTGACGCTGAACTTACAATGGGCACGAGCAGCTTTTGAACTTCCTCTATAGCTCGTTGTAACTTCACTTTTCCCCGATTTTCAGTGTCTTCCACGGTTATTAAGACGTGGAGCTCGTCATTGAGATGCTCCCAGTTCGGCTTTCCTCTATTTTGCTCTTCCTGCTTATGATTGGTTAAAATAGAGAAAAATCAGATCAAGCAGATCTCCAAACAGAGTACAATTATTGATTTAAACTATATCCGTTACTTAAGCATAAAGGAACACGCAGTTGATTTAAATTGTATCATTTTTTGGTAGCATAAAGGAACAGGCATTGTGCATTAGTATTCGGTTTTAATATATTACTGCGCTTATAGGTTTTCTAATTTATAAATTATTGCTTCTAGGTTTTTGTTTATATGTAGGGTTTTGCGTACTATAGGTTTTTGTTTTGTAGGTTATCGCCGGATGCCTAGTAGTAGGAGAGCTCAAGTGGTACAGCATTCAACCCTAACTCGTTCGTATTAGCGTTATAATATACCTACATGTATGTATAAGGAATGGATCCATTTCGGAAATGAGACTGTTAGACTCCGAGAGTCTTGGCACAGGCACGCATGTGTTTTATACATTTATTCCTTTCAGATTTCCTGAAATTCGGTTCGGTCGAATGAGGAAGAGTTATATTGGGAGGAATAGACTGCAGGATACATATACAGTAGCTGTTACGTATAGTTTCAAGGAGCCCTAAGACTAACCATGTGTTCCCTTCAGTTTACGTTCAAGAGACCGGAGGAGTCAGAGGAGGCTCTGTGAAATAATCAGACGCGTGTGGGGATAGGAATGACTATATTGGGCAAAGCCAGAGATCCTAAAAATAGGAACTTTTGGGTCTACCCTCCTTTCCTTTTAGTTAGTACTACCAGAAGAGGCTCCAAAGACCACTTTTGATAATATAATACAAGTAGATGCACTGGCAAAATTGTAGCATCGACGTTGACGTATTCTAAAAAAAATTGAAAAAGGAGTGAACTGCTCTCAGGCTTTCCGCTCTCCGCCCACGCAGTCTTCGGGAATAGCACACTGCATACGCCAAATCAACTGCGCACACAGCTCCTTTTGTAATTATCCAAGAAAAGTGTGGTTTTCGCTCAAGCAAGCAATATGAAGATGAAGCCTTCCTTGCAATTCTATTTGGAAATTCGAAAATCCTAAACTATCCGCCAAGAGTCGTAAAAAGCTCAGTCAGTAGTAGAATAAAACTCAACTTTTGGCATTCGCCGAAGTTTGAAAGTGTATTTCAGGCCTCATTAATTATAGCTTTCGCTAAGCTTATTTTAACCATCAAGTATTTGTATAAATTAAATGGCAAACCTGTCTCGCGCTAACTACACACCATACAAATCACCCTTTACAAATTCGAAGTGTGTCAAAATCTCCCGAAATGAGCAGCTTGGAATTAGGATTAATACAGAAGCCACCAAATGTATTTATAAGCGCAAGTTTCTACAATAAGAATTAAGTTGTAATAACAAACCTTCTTTTTATCCCTCATGGATCCCTTTCCACGGACCATGATTTTACAACCAGTCTCTTGTTCTAATTGCTTCGCAGTCATTCCTCGTGGACCCAAAATCCGCCCGACAAAATTGAACTGCAAAAATTGCATTCGGTTAATATTTACATAAGGTCCAGGATGAAAATGCCATTTTGATTTAAGCTAACTTACATCCGGGTGATCTTTGATGGGCACATATACTTTTTCTGATAAGGACACAACCGATCCGGCCGCTTCCGGGAGCTCTAAAGGCTCGTTCCGGACTCCAGACAACTGGAAGAGGTTCCCACGGACTCGGGCAATTTCTAAAAATCAAAATCAAACATTTGGATTCATTTAGATGACATTCCATTCCTGAATACAGGGGAGCAGATGTTGACATGCCTATCTAATTAAATCAGCTCTCAGCCCAACCCCGCCCCGCCCTCCGTCCCATATTCATACAAACGTATCATTATTTTATTGTTGTGGGCCAATTGATTCGGAATAAGTGTGCGTGGGCCGACAGGAAATAATAATACTCCACGTAGTCCCTTGTAGAGATCGAGGCTCCTTGGGCTGGCCTAATATGCAGGGAATCTCTGTCCCGAATCTACGTGCTGAGTAATTATTAGTTAATATGCAGAGACAACATGGGCATAAGGTGAGAAGAGCCCACACCCACGCACACACAGGTAAGGCTACTACAGCTAAAGAGATTTTTTTTTATAGGAACAGATTAGGCTCCACGAGTCTGTCCATTGACAGGTACGGGGTAGGTGTAGACTGTCTTGGCCTGGCATCACAACTCCTTGACTCAGCCCTAGTCAGTCCCCTCAGCCTCAGCCCAAAATTATGCTTCATCTGTCTTCATAAATTACTACCTGTTACGGGCAGGATCTCCCGCAGGCCGCAGGTAAGCTTTGGGTTAATGCCCACATGATCTTTCAAATTGTGAAATTCGCATGTTGATCTCTGATCTCTGCTCAACTGCAGATGCTTCAATTAACTCTTGACACAGAGGTGCTAGGCTGCTATTAATTTGAAACGTCTCAGAAATGACAGAAGCCTTTCAAAAGGCTACAAATTAGAAAATTGTCAAATGCGTATGAATTACACGTTGTTGCGAAAAATACAACAATATGTTTATGCTCAAGCTTTGGTTTTTCCGTTGAGTGGTTTGTAATTTATAAATTAGTTAACAGATTAATTAGGTTCGCAGTTTACTTTAATCCTTAAGTACATAATGTCAGTACTTAGTCAAATGTCCTTTCGCCGAGAAGTAATAATTTTAGGCACGCATCTAAGAATCACATAAATAGACGAATATCCAGCGTCCTAAACGTTAAATTCTGAACACGCTTTACGTTTTACAAGTGGTTGGCGAATCCTCTTTAGTAAAAATACGCAAGAAAAACTGTAACATAAAATCCATCCACATTACAAGCGTACCTACACATTGTATTGTACTAGTTCGTAGGTATCCACATGTGGTGCTCTCGGATCAAGCTGAATCATTTTAAGGAAGGAAGATCTCAACTTTCTAGTTCTAGTCCACACACTTAAGAAGGAAAGATCAGAGCATACAAAATACAGGGCTGAAGCATCTGCGTGTGTGTAATATAGCGTAATATATTACGAGATGAGCTCACTTTTAGCCAGCCCCGGCCAGTCAGGCACCTTCTCCCCATCTAGCAACCCGTCACCAAAATCCCAATTAGTTTAACTACCATTGGCCACAATCCGCCGGAACCTGGGCCCCGACTACAGTTCCCTTCGAAATTTGCGAAAAATGAATATTTATCCCAAAAATTTTGGACGCTTAGGGTCCTTTGAGCCGAAAAAGAGTCACAGGTGCCGGTGGCAGGGGAGGGGGAAGTTATGACCACAAGGCTCAGTAAGGGTGAGAAAAAAGTCAGCCCGCGTGGGCACTGGCTATTACGTCTAGTAGTAAGTACAACCTACAACTATAACTCCACAACACTAAACCCCAATTTTTTGACATTATTAGCCAGGCCGAGTTGAGCTGGGGCGAGTTTCGTTCGGTACGCCCAACATGCAATTGACTTCATAATAAATTGCCGGAGCTGCATGATAAAAAAATATTAAGGCCAAAAACTTCGCCCCCGCTTCCTTTCCGAAAAAGTCAGAACAGGGCGCCCTAATGTTCAACTAAATACGTTCAGGTTGCCTTGTGTGGAATAGGCGTTGGAAGGCTGTTCTGTGTTTTCACAATTCTGCACTTAGTCAAATAAATACAATGCAGGGACGATTACGATGCAGTACAGAGAGAGGGAAATGATGCCAAATTAATTACCATATCGTCATCCATCTGAGCTCAAAGTGCTCGACAGCTCTGCCTACGCCTACGAAACAACGTAATCTGATTTTAAGGACCTTCTATGACATTATCCGTCAGCCTCATCGTCGTAATTAATGGAGATCTTCTATACCAAAATTTTAACAAGACAATATAACTCAGAATTTGTTCAGTGGCTTTAATGACTTGACCAAATTCAGTAACGGAAACAACCAAATACACTTTTTATGAATTTTTACTAGGAATTTGTATCCCAGAAAGTCCATACTTTTACTATTGAAATTCTATGGCGTGCATTCACATTAAGCTAGACAGGAATCTGTGATCTGGCTGAAAGTTCTTTCACCTCCGCTCTGTGTACGTATTGAAACTGATCATCCTGATCTATTCTATTAGAGAGGGCAGACCAACTTCCAGAAATGGAACCCTATCATTAATAACTTCAATTATGCATGGCTTCGAGTTTAATAGCAGGTATCCATAAATGGTCAAAATATCCCTTTTGCCCTCTTGGGAGTTATTGTTTTAAAATTACCTTTCAGGCTTAGGCATCAAAGCTTACATGCTTGGTAAATTATAGGAAGTAAGACAGTTGAATACTTTTAGTGTCATGTGCCATACTATCTCGAAACGTAAGTGCGTACTGGGTACCACCTATTTAAAAATCTAAGTTCCATTTTTTAATGCTTAAATACCAGACTTGCGATTTGCGATTGTGAAGGAAGAAAATATAGAGGGAAGGCTTATGGAACATGGAACGGTGTTGAGACCAAAATAAACTTTGGTTTACATTAGTCTTCTACCCGCTCTAGTTCTGCAAGCCTTTATAAACGAATTTGACGGAAAATCTCCACTTTATCATTGGAACCTACTCATATTTTACTGGAAACAATCCAAAAAATCTTGGAAGTATGCACGACCCATACAAATATACAAGTAGTAGGTAAATGGTATACCTACAGTTGTACAAGACGCTGTGTCTTTATAATTTGATTTGAGGATCTGTAGACTTTAAAATCAAAACGCAAGTTTAAGAACGTAACTTGTTGAGTGGAAATAAATGGTTGAATTAAAAAATGGTAAAAAGTACGTTATCTACAGTACATAGATAATCATACTGTTAAGTACACATAAGTAAGCCTCTTTGAACTAATAAGATTAAGCAGACAGTAGGATGGAATCGACTTTACAGAGCTTGGGCTTAAGCTTGAGAGCTCCCCTTTCAGCGAAATGGGGAAATGTTAATAACAATCTAACAATGACGGAGATTTATTGCGGATTTTCTTGTAGCGTATAGAACCTTACATACCACCATACAATACATCTAGACCTACGATTTGGAGTAAAATGACCTCATTTTGCGATTTGGTTTTGGACGTTTTACCACAAAGATCTGATTAATTATGAAAAGAGCCTAGAGCTAAAAGAATGTCATTTTGGTTGGGGCTCAGGTTAAAGGCAATTGTTTTAATGATAGCACCCTAGCAGAGGCGTAGGTATGATTAGGCCAAAACCAAAATGCGAACAAATGTTACTCAAAATGGCACTCTTCAGATTAAATTAAAGTCAAAACTATTTCCAAAATTTCAACCACGACGGAGTGCACAACGAATCCGACAGGACAACATATTACATACATAGGTATTTGCTGAAAGTAGTACAATACGCGTTCAATGTTCGATATTGCCTAAGATCCACTACTAATACCAACAGAAATGCATAACTTTCAAGCGTCAGATTAGCGTCGTGGCATAATTTTAAACACTTCTAATATAAATTACTTCTGAAATCCTACCTACAACCTACTACATCCTGCTACAACCTGCAGCAGGCTGCAGATATTATCGCGTGCAGGAAATGTACTCACTTGGTTTGGTAGGTGATCGCAATAATGATAGCAGTGTTAACAAGCAGGTTAATTTGTTCCTATTCCTATTATGGAAACAGCGTGGCGTTCCTGCTCTGCGCTGGAGATGGACACGTTTTTGACTTTAATAGATACTATGCGCACAAGCGCAACTTCGTAAAAACGTAAGTCTTTCGAAAATCAATTATTTTGCCGCCGTCGCCATCGCCTATGTCTTGTCTCAACAGGCGACCCTGCTTATCTACATGTGCAGCTTAAACCTATATTAACATAATACCATATGCCTGACCTCTGACCCAGAATCTATAAAGTCCTTACCCTCGTCCAGAATCCGCTCCACATGGAGGAAGAGGTTAGGGAAGATGGCCAGCTGCTTCTTGTCCTTGATGAGTTGGGCCAAATAGTCGGCCATGTTCTGAGTATTCGCGTGATTATTGTTGTTGTTGTTATTATTATGGTGATGATGGTTTACGACGACGGCGGCTGGCGTTGGGGAGGTCAGGGCTGTGAGGGGCGAGCCGGAGAGGTGCTGGAGCGAAGTGTTAACTTGGTGCTGGATAGGAGGGCTGAGGGAGAGGGTCGGACTTGACACGAGCGAAACGACTGAGGTCAAACCAAGTCCCTCACTCATTTTCATCTTCTCCACCGGCAGGATGGCACATTTAAGAGAAGGGTTAAGGCACGAAAGGGTCCTGCTGGGCTTTAGTTCAAGGCACTCCGGAGTACGTAAGGCCCGTAGACGCGAACAGCTGAAGTTCTAACTAGTAGAAATAAAAAGGATTAGTATTCTAAGATGTAATATGTTAGGAGGTTGGAGGAGTTTGTGGTAAGAAGTGAAGAGCCCGACTGTCGGACTAGAGTCTAAATCTCGTCATCAGAGCCCTGTCTCCTTTTATAAGTTAAATCGGGAGCTATAGCGAAGAGGGTTAGGCGCATAGGCGTCTCTCGGTCCGTTCCTCCGTCTTAAGACATACATACGTGTACATACATACGTAATGCACAAGAAAGCTCCGTCGTTGTGGTACATTCCAATGTGGTGCATAGCCTGCCTGCCTGCCACTACTGCCACCTCGTCTTCCAAGATCTTCGGGGCTGCTGGGGATCTTCAGCCTCGCAGGCCATGATCATACTCTAGGAATTAATCACACACACACATGTACCTACTTGTGCTGTGTATGGAAGGGTCTGGGTCTGGGTCCTGTGTATATATGTATAGTTAAAGCAGTAGCAGGGAGATTTCTTTCCTCTTTGTTTTCAGAAGAGCTTGTGTGAACTTATTTACAGGGATAGCGCTACGGCCTCAGTAAAATTCAAGACTGAGGACCGGAAGAGGAATTTCGAACACCAGCCAGCAACGCGGAAACTGATACTTTTCATCCTGGAGCTGGAGATGAGTTTAAATTATGATGCATGTAGTGGCTTGCTTAGATTTAGGAAGGAGCTGGGTATTTAATACGTTTTGTACACTTATGTTGTGTACAGCCTTTGCAGGCTTACTTTAATTAATATTTAAAAGCTTTCGAACGAACGACTTTAAAAATTATAGGTAAGCATTTTTGATTTGATGCAAGCGGAGACTCTTTTGGTTTTAGCTTTAGGTGCATTTGCATTATGCACAATGCACATATAGTACCTAAAATAAATAGCATAAACAGCACGCATACATTTCCTTTTTGTACAAAAAATTTGAAAGATGTACTAAGTACTTCACCTCAAAACGCGATACTTTAGGAACTTTAACCCCTGTCGGCATTCTTACTTCAATTTAATTTTCCCCATTGGGTACAGTACAACCGCTGGCACTAGAACAATGAGAAATTAACTACAGGAGCAATAAAGACGACGACGGACATGTTGTTTTGGGACTGATTTTTGTTCTTGATTCTTCTAGAATATTTTATTGCAGAGAAGCAACAATTGTCAACCCCGGGCCTAAATGTGGAGGCCAACCTTGGAGGCCGGGTCGACAATGGGCCTTCCATTAGGTATGTATTGTTATTGGCTAAAATGAAGCCTGTATTCGCTCCGCTCATGCACATTTAATTGGGAATTGGAAAGTTAGTACTATCTTAAGCCCTTTGCAGTAGGTACATCAGATATTATTTCGTATTTTTAGTCTCCAACTTTATAATTTACAATGGTTCGATCGCGTATTACATCTATCCGGGAATTGGTAAGCTCCTCGCTTCCGCTTAAACAGTATATAGTATTATAGTATACGTACCTCCAATTAAGAGGCATTTGACACTCTCACAGATGGTCCTGTTAGTCCTGGTCACAGGATCCAAGTCCGATGGTCATGCTAATGCTTCCGACCCGCGGGCTTTCGGGTCCGGTGGTGGGACAAAGCCGGTCCCTCCGAATAACCCCTGGAGACCTGAGAAGTACATCTCGATGGCTGACCATCACTTGCACAATGAATTAGTTGCCCGGGTAATGGACCTCATCCTGGACAAGGCTCTTTTCTTTGAAGGTTTCAATGAGCGCGTTGCCGGCCCGCTTAACTACCAGACCCTCGACTCACTTCGTAGCCTTGTCGACGTCAAGCTGGGAGAACAGGGGATTTCCACCGATGACCTCATCAATATATTCAAGAAAGTTGTTATGTACAGTCCTCATGCAGCTCATCCCTACATGCTGGACAAGCGGGTTTCGGGCCTGGATCCCTATGCACTGGCCGGGGACTGGCTCGCAGCCACAATGTCCAACTTGGTCGTCACTTACCAAGTTGCACCGGTCTGGACACTAATGGAGCTCGAGATGGCCAAGACGCTCTCTGACCTGATTGGATGGGGAGGAACTACGCGGGGGGACGGGGTCCCGACGACGGGGGCCGGGGTGGCCAACTCAATGGCCCTTTCTCTTGCTCTGCAGGACAAGTATCCGAAGATGAAGACCCAGGGCCTCTTTGGGCGGGACAAGGTCCCAGTCATATTTATCTCGGAGCACGGTTCCTATGCTTTTGAGAAGGCGGCAGCGTTCGGCGGAGTCGCAGCCAAGCACGTGGTTAGGATCAAGGTGGATAAGAACGGGAGGATGGACGTGGGGGACTTGAAGGCCAAGATTGGGACCTATTCGAGTGATAGGAAGAATCAGCTTGTCATGGTCGTGGGGACGGCGGGTTCGTTAGTCTTTGGACATTCAGTTTTCCGGTTGATATTTGTTCACTTTTGGTTTGTTGCTTTCCAGGGACCCAAGTCTTGGGACAGATGGATCCACTTGACAAGATTGCCGAAGTTTGTCGTCAACATAAGTTATGGTTTCATGTGGACGGCGAAAAAGGAGCCCCGCTCCAGTTCCTACACTCTAAAATACCCGGGATTGACAAGTAAGACTAGGACAAGACTTCACGGCATTTATGATTATGCAGTTGGAGTTGGCTCTAATGCGCGTATATGTATAATTATATTTCCAGGGCAAATTCGGTTACTTTCGGTACCTGGCTCTTCTCAACTCCCTACGTTACCGTAATTTCTTTATTTATTACGGATTAAGGAGGAATCGGGTTCGAATGATGTTTTAGCATATATTTTATCCAGGTAATGTTAATGACGAAAGATCCCCACGTCCTTCACGATTCCTTCGGCTTGCACGCACCCTACGTTTGGACGGGACTGGACTTGTATGACGGAAGTTACGACACCGGGGACCACACTATTCAAACGAGTCGTCGGCCGGAAATCTCCAAATTCTTCTTCATGTGGAAGGCAAGGGTAAGCTTGTGACTCTCGGCGGCTGAGCTAGCTGCCTGCAACTCACACAATCTCAATTTGACATTCAAAGGGCACGAAGGGTCTGCGTGGTCATCTTCTCAAAATCCAGTCTATTGCCCAGTACTTCGTGAAGGAGATGTCCCAGATGACCACCCTGTTCGTTCCAATAGTTCGAAACTTTGACCTCCCGCTCATTTCCTTCTACGTGGTCCCAAATAAAATTCACAGGACGAACTTCGACAGTATCTCACATGAGATGGAGAGAGTCCAGGCCGAGCTAGTTGCCAAGAATCTACTGGTTGTGTCCCTGTCTTCTTTGGGAAATGAGCTGGGCGGGACTGGGATTGAGCCGCATCCCAAATTCTTTCTCACGGTCTCCCTTACGAACTCGGTGCTAGAGCGGAGTGACGTCGATTACATTCTCAAGGTCATCGAGGGCGTCGCCAACAAGGATACCACTCGATTTCAACCCCCCAATAACGTGGGTCTCCCAGAAGCTACTGTCAACTCCCCAATTATGTATTTCCACGGGAATTTCCTCAGGAATGCTCTAGGCATGTTACAGGATAAAGGGATTTTCTTCAGCAGGAGTGACACGCCCTCACTATTCAGGTCCCCGACCAGAATCTACGGGTCAGTGGACGTACTTGTCAACGAGTACCCAGCCTCTCAGGCCGACCTCCTCAAACTGTTTAGTAAGGTCATTATATACTCCCCGCATTGGGGCCATCCCTATTGGATTTATCAACTGGCAGCAGGGTAAGGTTCAAAGTCACTTTCACTTCCTACTTTTGTTTGCTAAAGGAAGTCTTGTAGGTTGGATCCTTATACGATGGTTGCGGACTACTTGGCCTCCGCCCTAAACACGCCCATGATTAATTGGAAGGATAATCCCGTATTTACGCTGATGGAGGCCGAGCTCTTGGCCGCCCTCCGAAAGCAAGTTTTTAAATCCCCAAAGGGAGACGGGATTATCACGGACGGAGGCTCAATGGCTAACCAAATGGCCATTGGCCTTGCCAAACAGAGTAAAATCCGTAAACTCGGGGACCTCCGGGCCAACGGAATCACGGGCAACAAGAAATTCATCGTTTACATATCAGAAGACGGACGTAAGTGATTAGTAGTATTACGAAATAGCTGAAATACTAAAAATATACTGCCATGATTAATGGATCTTATAATAATTTACAGATTACTCGACGGCGAAGGGCGGAATCCTTCAAGGTCGGTCTCATAGTCTAAAGTCAATCTGGCATGCAGTGATTTGATTTCCCGTAAGCTAACATGGTTGTGTAGGGCTTGGAACCGATAACGTGGTCAACGTTAAGGCAGATAAGCTGGGACGAATGAGAGTTTCGGAGCTTACGGCTATGATTGACCAGTCCAATGCCAGGGGAGATATTCCCTTCATGGTCGTCATCACTACTGGTAAGTTGGAACATGGAACCGGGAATGGTCCGTTTACCAAGCGCTTACCTGTACGAGCGTTGGCCTATTCTTAATTCTAGGGACGACGGTCTATGGGGCAATCGATCCTGTCCGTGAGATTGTGGCCGTGTGCAAGAAGTATGATCTCTGGTGTCACATTGACGGAATGTTTGGCGGACTAATTGTTATGAGCGACAAGCAGAGATGGGCTGTTGAGGGTATTGAAGGGTAAGGTCAAGGGTCCCGCTAAGATTAAACCTTTGGTCAATCCCTTTGTACCTTTACAGCGCGGACTCATTCGGGGCTGACCTCCACAAGCTCTTTGGCTCTGCTATGGTCTGCTCATGTCTGATTACGCGTGAAGAGGGGATCTTCAAAAAGACGTTTGGTGTGGCATCCGCTACGGACTTTGCCGATCCAAACGATTTCAACCTTTCCAACGGAGGAAAGTACTGGCAAGTGGACAAGCGGAACAACATGTTCAAATTCTGGGTTCTTTGGAAGGCTAAGGTAAGTCAAGGTAACCTGAAGGAGTTTATGTTCTATCTGCACGGATTTTGTAATTTCGTTTCAGGGACGTGTTGGAATGGGACAGCACGTCGATAAAATTATGGACAATTCGGCGGTCTTGTCCTTGCTGCTAAGGACTCGCAGCAATCGAGGCTTCGTTCCCTTGCTCCAGAAATTTGAAGTGACCAACGTCTGTTTTTACTATGTTCCGTAAGTTCATAAATACTTTGGGTCCCAGAGCTTACTATTTTAATTATGTTCATTTATATCAATTCTGAGTTCCGATTCCAAATAATCATTTTTTGAATATAGGCCCTCCATGGTGAGCCAGAAAATTAACACGGATGAATGGAAGGAGAAGATAAGTCTGGTCAGTATCCGGCAGTTTGGCTCCTACCAACATATCAGCATATGGAGACTAGAAACTTGAATTCTTTGTACTCCCCAGGTTTCCTTCTATATTGAAAAGAGCCTGACCAACGACCACACAATGAACATTGTATCACAGAAGCGGATCTCCTCAGCCGAGAAGACGGGCACTTTCATTAAGTTCGTTCTGATGGGTTCGGCTCTGACGAAGCAGGACCTCAACTACCTCCTCGACTTGATCGAATACTACGGGAAGAAATGGGACGAGGTGGAACGGTTCAATCCTCGGACTCGACAGTATATTGCGGAGCATGCCAACGAGAATCGATTCGAACCATTTGGGAACCAACCGCCGAAGAGGGGAACGAAAGGGATTTTGGAGAACAGGCAGAAGAGGCCGAGATATCCGCATCCTGGGTTCCGGGAAGGTTCCAAGAATGGAGCCAGAGCGACAGGCTGACAGCTCTATCAGTACTAAACATTTAAACTGTTTAGTTAAGTTATTTTTTAATCAGTAATAAAACCGGACCGATGATGCCTTTGGCCAATCCGGTTTAAATTGCTTATAATATGCCTTTATTTTTCCGCCTCAATTACTTTGTTGGATGCTGGACACCCTTTTATGGCACGACTTGCGGCGAAGGGAAATCGATCGTCCCGGCGGCGTGTCGGCGTGTCGGCAAGCCCATTACTACTGTAGCGGGAAAGGGAAACAAAACGCTCAATGTACGAAGCTCATTATGTACTGCACGGCTATTTGATCGTTTTCTGTTAAATATCATCACCTAACCAATGCTACCGGTGGTGGTGGGACTTCAAGTTATGATACTAAGCCACATCTAAGGCCTGTGACTGAGCGGAGTGGGTCAACACGCAGGGTCTGAATCTGGACAAATTAAGCCTTATCTCTCTCGCGGGAGCGGGCACTAATCTTCCTAAAGATCGGGTTCTGGCTCTTTTCTTCGGGTCGGAATCCTGGCTGGGTGAAACCAAATAATTCTGGACAAAGGTCAACTTCTAAATACAACTTTCCAAAATTTTGCATCTTAATTGATAGCATTATCTCCCTAACAGAACTAATTTCGTTGCCGTTTCATTAAACTTAAATGTAATAATCGAGTGCTGAAACAATGCAAACTCAATTAGAATCAAGGCCGGCGCGTATGTATTGTGTTGGGTCTTCGTTCTTGAGTCACATGATTTTCTCTAAAAAGAACAATGACAAGGCCGAGGAATTAATGTGGAGGCTAGCCTTGGAATCCGCACCGACAATGGAATTGGACCTCGATTATATTCATTCCTCGAAACAAATTGGGAATTTAGTCCCGTGTTAAGCCCGTGCCAGCAGTCACGTAAGATACTGGGAAGTTTTCTTCGACACTTTTTCAAAGTTATGGTTCGATCAGGTATTATTACGTGGGATTTGGTAAGATTTCCTTAATTTCAGGTTAAAGATTAGATACCTCCAACTCCAACTGAGATCCTTTCTAATCCTTCACAGATGCTCCTAGTAGCATTGATCACAAGATTTGGAAGCGTCCTTGGGACTCCCGCGGTTCGGCCGGTTCCGCCACCAGACCCCGCTAAAGTTGAGCTATATATCTCGAGCTCTCATCATCCCACGCACGGTTACTTCATGAGCCGGGTCATGGACCTCATTCTGAATAAGGGAGTTTTCTTCGACGCGCCGGCGGATCGAAAGGCTGGCCCGCTGGACTACCAGACCCTCGGCTCAATAGCTAAACTCGTTGACATCAAGCTGTCAGAAGCTGGAACCACGCACGCGGCCATATTCCAAACCTTCGAAAAGATCATCAAGTACAGTCCTCATCCATCCCATCCTTACATGCTGGACAAGCGGGTTTCGGGCCTGGATCCCTACGCACTGGCCGGGGATTGGCTTGCAGCCACGATGTCCAACCTGGTCGTCACTTTCCAAGTCTCACCCGTCTGGACACTAATGGAGCTCGAGATGGCCAAGAAGCTCTCTGACCTGATTGGCTGGGGAGGAACTACGCGGGGGGACGGGGTCCCGACGACGGGGGCCGGGGTCGCCAACTCAATGGCACTTACGCTTGCTCTGCAGGCCAAGTATCCGGAGATGAAGAGTAAGGGCCTCTTTGGGAGGACCAAGGTCCCGGTCATATTTCTCTCGGAGCACGCTTCATATGCCTTCGAAAAGGCGGCGGCGTATCAGGGCGTTGCGGCCAAGAACATGGTCAAGGTCAAGGTGGATGGGAACGGGAGAATGGACGTGGAGGACCTCAAGGCCAAGATTATGGCCTATTCGAGTAATGCGAAATTTCAGCTGGTCATGGTTGTGGGGACAGCAGGTTCGTTGGCCTTTAGTTATGCTCATTTAATTCTTCTTCGTTCGTTTTCATCCACTTTTGATGTATTTCAGGGACCCAAGTCTTGGGTCAGATTGATCCACTTGACAAGATTGCGGAAGTTTGTGCCCAGAATAGGTTATGGTTTCATGTGGACGCCGAAAAAGCCGCCATGTTCCAGTTCCTTAGACCAATACCAGGGATTTCTAAGTAAGATTATTTTAGGTCAGTAAGCTGTAGGAGTGTGATAACGTAATTTTGTATTATCAGGGCCCATTCAGTCACTTTCGGCACCTGGCTTATGTCGACTCCCTACTTGACCGTGATGCTTATGACGAGGAGTCCAACAGTTCTTCACGATACCTTTGGCTTGCACGCACCCTACGTTTGGACTGGGCTGGATTTGTATAACCAGAACTATGACACCGGGGACCACACAATTCAAACGAGTCGTCGGCCTGAAATCTCCAAATTCTGGTTCATGTGGAAGGCAAGGGTAAGTTTGGCTGAGCTTGGAATATATCAAACAATTCCAGGCGACTTTGGTAAGGTACCAGACTGTCAGCCGCAGCTACCGGTAGTCGTATTCCAAGTTTTTTAGTTAGGTTTAACGCTCTTCTAAGCTAACCTTCCTATGTAGGTGAAATTAGTTACACCATAAGAATTCGGTAATACTCAAACTCATCTTCACGACTATCTATTCAAAGGGTACGAAAGGAATGGTTGCGCATCTTACGAAAGTCAAGGCCGCTGCCAAGTACTTCGTTGACGCCATGCGGAAGAAGCCCACCGTATTCATTCCCATAATTAAAGACTTTGACCTCCCACTGATTTCCTTCTACGTGGTCGCAACCACAGTTAAAGGAACGGACTTCGAAAAACTCTCAACGGAGATGAAGCGAGTCCAGACCGAGCTAACCTCGAGGAAGCTAATGGTCGTCTCGATCTCATCATTGGGAGCTCAGCTGGTCGGCACTGGAATCGCAAAGCATCCCAAATACTTCCTCACGGTCTCCCTTACGAATTCTCTGCTAGGAGGGGCTGACGTGGACTACATTCTCAAGGTCATTGAAGCCGTGGCCAATAATGCAGCTACTACTAGTTTTGCTCCCCCAAACCGAAATGGGCTTCCGGCTCCTACTGTCAACTCCCCAGTTTTTGAGCTCCATGATCGGTTCTTCAAGGACATTTTCTACATGTTCAACAATGTAGGTATATTCTTCAGCAAGAGCAGCCCGCCATCACACTTCTTACAGCCGGCCGACCTCTACAGAAGCTTTGACTTTAGGCTGGGCTCGGAGCCAGACTCTCATGCCACCCTGCTCAGCGACTTTCGTAAGATCATTAGATTCTCCCCGCATTGGGGCCAGTCCTACTTCATTTATCAACTGGCAGCAGGGTAAGGCTCAACCTATATCTTCCTTTTCATTTCAATATTCAATGCGACGGAATGTCATCCATTGAGGTAAATAATTAGGCTGGATCCTTATACTTTGGTTGCGGACTACTTGGCCTCCGCCATGAGCACGCCCATGATTAATTGGAGGGATAACCCCGTCTTTACGCTGATGGAGACCGAGCTTCTCACCGCCCTAAGAAAGCGGATTTTCAAATCACCAAAAGGGGATGGGATCATTACGGACGGAGGCTCAATGGCGAATCAAATGGCCATTGCCCTTGCAAAACAGAGTAAAATCCGTAAACTCGGGGACCTCAGGACCAATGGGATCACGGGCAACAAGAAGTTCATCGTCTTTATATCCGAAGATGGACGTAAATGGATTATCTTTCAGATAGTTAAAATAAAGGATACCACATTAATTAATTATAATGCGGCACTTTACAGATTACTCCACCGCAAAGGGCGGAATCCTTCAAGGTCAATTCTTACACACACTTCAATAATTTTGAAAATGCATTAAATTGACTTTTCATTTATATCATGCTAACACTATGCCCATTTTAGGACTTGGAACCAACAACGTAGTCAACGTAAAGGCGACGAAGGAGGGCCGAATGATCCCTTCGGAGCTGATTAAAATGATTGACGCGGCAATTGCCAAAGGCGATGTGCCCTTTATGGTGGTCATAACCACGGGTGGGTGGAAACAGGGAAACGGGAAATGGTCCCGCTTGCGTATACGTTTGAGCTTGTGGTCTTACTGTTTTATTCTAACAATTCTAGGAACGACGGTCTACGGGGCCATTGACCCTGTCCGTGCGCTTGTGGCCGTGTGCAGGAGGTATGATCTCTGGTGTCACGCTGACGGAATGTTTGGTGGATTACTTGTTATGAGTGACAGGCACATTAAAAGCCTTGACGGGATTGACGGGTAAGGTCAATGCTAATAATACCCTCTCAACTTTAACGAGCATGTCGATCTCTTTAACCCACCACAGCGTGGACTCATTTGGAGCTGACCTTCATAAGCTCTTTGGCTCTACAATGGTCTGCTCATGTCTCGTTACACGGGAAGAAGGGATTTTCAAGAAGACCTTTGGCGTGATATCCTTGACGGACTTTTCAAGTGCGAGCGATTACGACGCTTCCCATGGAGGAAAGTACTGGCAAGTGGACAAGCGGAACAATATGCTCAAATTCTGGGTCCTTTGGAAAGCTAAGGTAAGCAGATGCTTAGCGATACCTGGAATCCGGGAAATTAATATCTGAGCGGTACCAATGGGTTCAGGGACGAGTTGGAATGGGACAGCACGTTGATAAAATTATGCAGAATTCAGCGATCTTGGTCCAGGAACTGAAGAAGCGGAAGGATCGAGGGTTCCTCCCTCTGCTCGACAAATTTGAAGTTACGAATGTCTGTTTCTACTATATTCCGTAAGTGTATGTTAAATAATTAAGGTCTCACTTGATACGTAGGATAACTTTTGAGGTTTTGAGTAATCCTTTTCTTTTTCAATAAAAGGCCCTCCATGATGAGCATGCAAATTAACACTGACGACTGGAAGGCAAAGATTGGTGTGGTTAGTAATCCATCAGCTTAATTTCACGACACGATATGGTCAATGTTATCCGAGAGTTGGGACTTGGGACTCGTATTTCTAATGCTTTGTACTTACCTACTCCGCAGGTTGCGTTCTATATTGAGAAGTCTGTGACGACAATGAACATAATGAACGTTGTGTCCCAGAAGCGGATATCCTCAGCCGAGAAGACGGGCACTTTCATTAAATTCGTAATGATGGGCTCTTCGCTGACGACCCCTGACATCATGTACCTCCTCGACACGATCGAGTACTTTGGGAAGCAATGGGACGTTGTGGAACGGCTCAAGCCCGGCCAGAAGCAGTACATTGCGGAGCATGCTAACGAGGATCGGTTCGAACCATTTGGGAACCAACCGCCGAAGAGAGGAAACCAATCTGAAGGGACCATGGAACGGACCGGGGAGGTCAAGCACAAGTATCCGCATCCCGGGTTTAGGGTTGCGTCCAAGAACGGACCTAAAGAGACAGGCTGAAAGATTTAATTAATGCCTAGCTAATGCATAAAGTGCATAAAGGACATGTATTGGGATAATTATACTAATTGTAACTTTAATATTTTTTTTTGCATAAATAATTAAAATGAATTTCAATTACTAGAACGTCAAATCACAAAAGTATTGAAGAACGCCTTAAGGCTGTTAACGTCTAGATCCGCCAAGCCATTCTTGATTCTGATGTGTAAGGACAAGGACAAAAATTAGAAAGTTAAGCTAAATATAATCTGCATGCTATATATTCCTATATATGTGCAAATTATCTATAAGCTCAAAACTACGCCACTGTCCTAAGTTCTAATCCAAATTAGAAAATTCGAACTCAACCTTAAAGGTTGCAAAATGAGTGTACTTCCAGCGTCACTAAATTACTACTACACAACAGTGGACAGTAGTATACGATGGGAAGGAGCAACACGTAAAGTTAGATGTGCAGCCTGGATCAGGAACAAGGACCATCCCAAAAAGTTAAAACTCTGGGAAAATTAGAACTCCAAATAAGTGATATTTATTTTACAAAAGTTGACCTTTGATTTCCTTGTCCTTTGATCTCACTACTCACTATTCACCATTAATATTATATGTGCATATAATTTACATACTTCAAGTTAGCAGTTCAAGCAGATCCGGTTCTGTCTCTCGTAGTATTACATAGTGCACGTTCTTAACCACAAGTCATCACTACTGCCTCACTTTCGTGATTATTTTCTGTCTCGAGTAGTTGGAGAAGTCTGTCCAGACGTCGGAGTAAGAGATGAGATCAAGAGGTCAAGAAGTCTAGAGCTAGACTTGAAGTTCCAGTTTCCAGCCTTCATCTGGTGATTACTGTAACCCTATTTACAATTTAAGGTAATTTAGTATGAATTTGAAGCTATAAGAGGACGAGTGTACCTACATTAAGGTGAAGTTTCAGGTTGTGTAAATAGTTTTTGGTGAATTTGGGTTTGAATAGCAATACAAAACTTTTAGGTACACAATCACAAGTCACAATAGGTTGTGGACATCATTGCGGAAACTCTAAACTACGGAAGTTCCATTTGTTATCATTAGTCGGGTTTATGCGGTTTAGGTATAATCTGTACTTACTTTCAGAATCCATATGTAATTTACATAATTCGAATTCACATATGGACATATAGAAATAGGCACTGCAGAGTAAGTTAGAATAGTACATTTTACTTCATAATCATAATGGCCGAAAGAGACCGGATCAAGTTCACATTCACAATTCACACGTCTGACGTCAGAAGCTGAATTTCTTTTCAAATTATGAATAATCGCTAATCTTTAAAGGTTAAATTAACAATAGCAGTACAATAACTATAAGACAAGATTTACCGAACCGATTGTTTTTTTCCCATAATGTGATAGAAGATAAGTTCTAATTGTATGCGTCATTGTACGTATATTCCGCGTATTGCTGGCGATTCTATGTAGATAGACTAGACACCATATGTACGCAAACCCGAATACATATACATAGATAGTACAATAATGAATAATAATCAAGGTTAACAGATACAAGCTGTAAACCTGTTTAACGGAGTACAGTAGTGGTTGCATTTTTTAGGACCTCAAAAGATCTTGAGCTTCACTCCAGGCCGCTCTATATACTTAACAGAAAGTATCAAAAACCAAAATTGCAGTTGGGATTTGCGATGGAGAGAGAGAGCCCACAGCCACATGCGTGATCAGTTCTTGAACTACAGTAATCTCCGAATGTCTCTTTTCAGACTATTTGGTGGGCCTCAGGCACCTGAGGTCCTGGATCTCACAACTGGACTCCGATTTGACAGGCTTAAAATGAAACCGAATCATAGTATTCAGACGGAGAAGGGGGATCCGGCTGACGACGGGATCCTACTCCAGCCTTTCCAGTACATATGTTCTCTTCCGGGGAAACAGATCCGGTCAAAACTTGCCCTGGCCTTCAATCATTGGCTCAAGGTTGAGCCGGAACGGCTGGAGAAGATTTGTGATATTGTGGAACTCCTTCACAATGCATCTCTCTTGTAAGTTGATCCTGAAAACTCCTCATGGAAAATATCAACTTAACTGTCAGTATTGTTACAATCTTGTTACTTATTCATAGGATTGATGACATTGAGGACGGAAGTGAGTTGAGGAGGGCTCAGCCAGTTGCACATGCAATCTTTGGCATTCCGCAGACAATAAATGCTGCCAACTACGTTTACTTTATCGCACTAGAGCGGGTCCTTGCTCTCAATCACCCAAGCGTAAGATACTGAACAGAGAGGGTTAAATTTTTTAATATTCCAGTTTTAAGTACAGTACATGTTAATTACGTTTACAGGCAGTGCAAGTCTTCACTGAGCAATTGCTCGAGCTCCACCGAGGTCAAGGTATGGAAATATATTGGCGGGACACATTCCAATGCCCTACAGAGGAGCAGTATCGTGATACTATTGTGAAAAGTTAGTCTTGATTTTAACACAGTTCATCGAAAATGTTTCGCAAATTAATATATTCATTTGCACTTTGTCCTTATTTAATAGAAACTGGCGGGCTCTTCATGCTTGCTATTCGTCTCATTCAACTTTTCAGCGAGGACAAAAGAGATCTCCAGAAACTTGTCTCCCTAATGGGACTATTCTTTCAAATACGTGATGATTATGCTAATCTAACTTTCGCTGAGGTAAATAGCACGTAATACCAACATCATTTAGAAGTTTACGTAATTTCATATTTTTACTGGCAGTACTGTGAAAACAAAAGTTTCTGTGAAGACTTGACCGAGGGAAAGTTCAGTTTCCCTGTAATCCATGCAATCCACAACAACACTGAGGACAATAAGCTCTCCTACATTCTCAAGCAGCGAACAAAGAATGTTGACCTCAAGCGCTACTTTGTCTCTCTCCTCGAGAAGTACGGCTCACTTAGCTATACGGAAAATGCGCTCCTGGAGCTGGAGCAGGAGATTCGGAACGAAATTAGTTCTTTGGGTGGAAATAAGTACTTGTCAGCTCTCCTGGACGAGCTCACGGCTAACTTTTTTACGCAAAAGAATAACAAGTCTCCTGTTAACTCCGTGAAACCTTTAGAAGTCTAAGGCGTTCCCTACTGGTTGTGTTGTAAATAATCCCAAAATATACATTCTAACTCAATGTAATATCTGGTCCCCGTGCTCGTACTGCATCTGCATGTAATGTAGTATGTTGTTCATGGGAATAATTACAGTGAAATTGATAATATGGTGTAATAGGACCTATACAGCTTTAAATCGTGAACTTTATTTATAGTTCCAACTACATTATAGATCCCTAATCATAATCATTGACGCTACCTGCAGTTAAATAAATTCACATACAATCGCAGCCGATTTTCCAAGTTGTATATTATTTGCATTAGTAGATTAGGTTACCGATATAGGGAGAGGCGTTTTTCATTTTTTTTTTAATTTTAAATTTCAAATATTCTTACGATACGCCCTTGGCATTCCCTCTGCCTACAAATACCCTTGAATAAAACCTATTTCGCTCGAAAAATATACCGAATATAATTCAACCAGAAACAATTGTTATCTGCTTTGAATTAATGTGCTAGAAATATAAATTATGACTATAATATTTCAAGTGTAGGCATCACTATCACGCTAATCTTTCTCATGCTTGTGAACTATTGCATAAAGAAATTCACTCAATATTTCGCATTGCATTGAGTTGATGCATTTCGTGGGACTTTACATAATAAGTGTCTCAGCACGCCTCATAGAGTCAGAGATCGGTATTGGGAACTCACACCAGCTGGCTCTTCGAACGGGAAGTCTATCACTCAACCAAAGCTGAAGTAAGCCCTCAGTCAGCTATATGATTACCTGTTTATAAATCATGAATTGTTCCAAAATGTTTGATTCTAGAATGTAGGGACAGAGCTGAGTTCAAATTTAGCATTTGGGACGGTTCCTCTTTCAATATAAACTACTTCTAATGGTGGGCCTAAAGTGTTCTACCAGTTTTATTCCTATTCTTGCCGGCGTCGAATTGGGACTTTTGGACACTGTAGTCAGAGGAGAGCCTAGCTATCGTTAACTCTTTGGTAATGATACCTTCGGGTTCTTAACGGAGGGTGATGACTCGGTCTGTCATGTTCTATACGTGAGATCTGCATCGGATTGTAGAGTGACCGTCTGACTCCGCATCATTACCATGTGTTAATTCAGAGGTAGATTTAGGTGACATAGGTATTGGGTTGTGGGCCAATAATGGCCCTCTTTGTAAAAGAATATGGGAAAATCTCTCCAGTATTTGGTAGGTACATTATTAGCGCAATACAAGGTTGACATAGTTTGTAAAACGATTGAATTTGAATTGATGGAAATGGAAACGGTCTTTAAACTTTTCAGATAATAACCGGACGGTAAAACGAGTGCAAGTGAGCTTATAACTACAGCGATAAACGCTACCCTCTTCCACGGTGCTCTGCGCCGTACGATTGGTTAGCCAAACGAATCACTGGAGTTAATTTTTCGAACCTAACCTAAAACAAAATTAATAAAGTTACAATAGTGTAGATAAATACATAAAAATGTTTCACTACTTGAGCTCAGTTGCACTCGATTTGCGGTATAATGCAATAATAAGGAAACTGGAATCAAAGTAAAGGTAGGTTCTATTTTAACTCTCAGCAGCAACATTTGACATCATTTAACATGGCTTCATGCCGGACATTATTTTCTATAAAAATTATACGATTTAATGATAACAATTGGGTTAAAAAAGTTGAAAGCTCGGTGGTCCGGAGGGGACTTACAGATAAAGTCTTTTCCTTTCAGCCTTCCTACTACTGTATTTATTAGTTCAACATTAGAGAAAATCCAAAAACTGCGAACTGCTAGAAAAGCTCATCTAATATATCCGTAAATGATTTTGCTGTAGATTGTCGGGCAACTCCACCAAATAAATCTCTGCCAGAAGGCGAACTAACTTCGCTTTCAACGCTACTACTTTTAATGCTGTCTAAAAAAAATCGTAATGGCGTATATCAAATAATTCGAAACAGTACCTTTTCCATTAACCATCATCGGTGTTTATTCCGACTTCTTTTTGTAAATGTAAATGCGTTAGTTTTTTTTATATCTATTTTGAGTATTGCCTTTTACAAAAATAGGTCAGTGTGTGTAATTTAATTAATTATAACTTTGCATCTTCATTTTTATACATAGTATTATAAGTAGTATAGGTATTTGTATAGAACTCATTAAGGTGTGTAGCTATGTATATCAATGTTCACGATTATTTCACGTAAGAAGAAATGACTTGGGATGTCCCCGTAATTTGGTTTCTGGTAAGAATGAATCCTTTGCTTGATCTGGTAAAATCATTGCTCCGGTTCATACTATGAGTAGATCGTCATAAGGATCATCTGAAATAACACAATTTTTGTCAGTTTCACTCCGTTTAATTTAAATACGAACTCTATAAGAAGCCAAAGTTATGCTAGGAAAGCAGGTCTCATCAGTCGGTCCTCCCTTACCTCTTCTAACGAGAGCGGATTAGACTTTGTTTTTGTGTCCAGAGCATGATGCCTCTCTGAAATTATTAATATCAGACAAAGTTACATTGATGAAAGATTCCCAAAGTTCCATGTGAGTTGAGAAAATTAAAATTGTTACTAAGTTGTGGTAGAAGCTACAGTAAGATTTTTTTTTATCCGTAAGCTTATCCCTCCTAAACTTTTTACACACTTACCATGTGCTAAATGAAGGCGGAGCATGGCCATTACAAAGCACTCTGACGTAAGAATGGCGTCCCTGGCGAACCGAAGGACTAAGCATTCTAGAACTTTGTTCGAAACCCCTACCCCTGACTCCCAGAGCATGCTTCGCAAGTGATAACTACTCGTCTTCCCGTGCTTCCCACGGTCCCATTTCTGAAATGCAGCCTATAGAAACGGAACGTTAAAATGTGAGACGCCCCGACATATACTATTGAATGGCAGTTGCATATTGAATTCAGCGCACCTTCCAGAAAAGGAGCATGTTGAGCAGAGCAGGTAAGTCCTTCATTGTTAGCCTTCCGCTTATATTTGAGTCTCGTAACATAATCAGACTTTTGCAGGTCTCCAAAGAGGGCTTGTTCCACATCCAAGCTGTAACGCAAATCTCAAATAAGTATATGCAAATATATTGCCTGAAGCAACCGTTCTAACATACTTTTCCAACTATTCTTGAGCAGTTTCCTAAATTCTGAAGCATCAATTTCGGCCGGAAATCGGGTGCCCCAACGAAGCAGCAGTTGTCGACACTCCGCCTGTTCTCCATAAAAAGAAAAAATCCTGAATTTAAAAACGCATCTCACAATTAATAACTACCGATCCTATTGGACTTACGGAACTCATATTTGTACCAAAGCTATCCACAGTAAAGTTCCGGTATAGCATGTTATCCTCGTTAACTTCCCTGGAAAGCGTATGTAAGATTATAGGTCAAACGTCTAGCCTTGTAATCCAATTATGGAGTTACCAAATGGTGCTCTGCTCATCGGTCAGGATCCGAAGGAGGAACTTGGCCTCACAGTTTGGAAGTTTGGTCTGTGGCAGGATAATGAATTCCCCGGGAGGGAGGGAAAAGAAGGTGGCTACTTCTCGGGACACCGAGTGCTGTGTCACGTCTAGTGGGCGCTGAAATTCATATAATTGTCAATAGCTTAAAACTATTGCATGATATCCTGGGCGTAACTTACTGTTTCGGAGACGAATTGGGTCGTGATCCGATTCGTGCTGGGCCGGGCCTCGTAGACAGCAAACCCGATCGGATAGAACACGTTCTTCCCGCCCTTGGCATCCTTGGAATTCTGCTGACTGGACTGGGACGAGGTTTTGGAGGGCCCGTACTGCTGGGTCACGGCTACCACGACGTGACACTTGCTGGCCGTCCCCCGTGGGATTTGTACGACAAATTGAGGGTTCATGGCAGTTGTGTCTGAATTTCATGTGACAAAATCATTAATTCCTATGGTAGTTTGTTTTCAAATCAGTGTTCAAATTTTATTTTATTTCAATTTGGCCCAACCTGGATAGTCTGGCCCGCCTCCAGCATTATAGCCTCGCCGCCATCTTCGTTTGGCCAGGACGGCTCTCCAGGGCTTTCGGGGCTGGAGGTTAGTTTCCTGGAGCCAGTCATCAGGACCTATGTGGACCAGCTCCAGATGTGTGAAATTTCGTGCGAAGTCTACAAAGGACATCCTGAAAAATATAAATCATGCATATAACGTTGAGCTCCTTTGAAATTGAATACAGAGCTTTGAGTGTATTATGAGCTAACCAGAATTCCCCATCAGCCCTGGTCCGGACCGAGAGGACCTCCTTGTCCCGATCCGGGAGTGCCTCCCATTCAATTGACCTTTCCGACCAAGAGCCGGCCCAAGAGCCTCGACCCCAAGGCCCACGGAGGCGGACGAGCGGGGTCTCCCCAATCGTGGCGTTCCCGTTCCCCGTGTCACGGACTCGGGCCAGGCCAGTCACGTCGTAGGCCGAGTGTGTTATTAGCCCATGCCGGAGCTTCAAGGCACGTCGTTCACGATCCTGTCAAGGGAGAACTTGAATAGTTTCAGTAGGCCGGCCCTATGTCCATATAATTAAGGTTCATGTTGATTCCGGCTTACGGGCAGGATGGAGGCTATAATTAGGGTTGATCTCGGGACGGCGGAATTGAGGACCTGGTACGTGAGATACCGATCCTGGGCCCCGAGACCAAAACTCTGGACTATCCCGCCGGTAAGGTCCTGGAGGGCCCGGGCACCGCTCCCATCAGTCAGCCGGTCGTAGCCACCGTATAATCTAAATACGAAAATTAGGCAATTTAAATATGCTAGCTTCGGATATAAGTTCAGTACTATCTACGAATCCTACTATTGATGTCATTAATTTGAATCCGTACTTGGCATAGGCCTTCTCCAGCAAGGAAGGCCAGAAGTCAATGAGATGAGGGTTGGAATCCGCGGATTGGAGGCCCATTGGGCGCCCGCGACACACAGGGATCCGGTCATCTATACACACTGCAAAGGAAAGTTCAGATCAAATTCCGTTTCATCATATCTTCCCTTGCTCTATTAGTGATTTAGCTTACCTTCAATCCAGGAACCGAACTGCCAGAACCGGAACCTAAATACAAGGAAGCATTAATATTACGTTTACTACATACACCCAGCCTGTTCAATATGGCTATTACGACGAGCAGTGAATTTGTGTTCTGAAATCATCGCGTTTGATCTCTCTCTAAAGGAATCAAAGAAGCTACCTGAATAGTCCACAGTATCCAATCTCAAAGGTTTGGTCCGGCGGGACGACTCTTTCTAGGAGCCTTGGGGTCGTGGTCAGGGTCGTAAGGGCAAGGAGGAGCCAGGCATCCCCTTGAATCCCGCACTCAATCGGGTGCTTCCAGAAGGCCTCGCCACAGAACCTCGGGTGACCAATCAGCTCCTGTATCCAAAAAATTACCTTTAACTACAATATTGAGATCACCAAAACCGACCTGCATAATAAACCAAACTTAAGAAACTTCGAGCAGCTAACTAATGAATTTAATTATTGAATGAAACGTAATCTTTCTTTCTTTTCGTAAATGTGTATGGCGGTTTCACTCCAAAAATGTATGCCCCAGACATTCACATTCATCATTATTACATGCCTACTGTAACATAAACTATGATTTATAATAAGACAGTATGCTTAGCCAACATTGGTAAAAATATTTTTTTTAAAAAGATAAAAGTTGACAGTCTGTATTTTATAAAATGTTTAACAAGCTAACATATTAAATGCTGGGAACCTAATAAGCTCAAAATCACAAACGGCGTCCTCTGGACGCCCTTCCCTTCCATTGCCAGAACCGACTTCCTATTATCCTCAAGTGTCTCTATGTAGTTACATAAACCGCTCGCCGTTTACGACTTTTTACGCCGAGTGTATATTACGCGGTGCCTTGGGCAGTTGCATGTATTGAGGCTGAGACTGGACTCTCCCTGCTGATGTACTTTGTAACTTTGTACGTGATAATTGGCTGTTTAAACGTATTATTGGTTCTTTCTTTTGGGCAGCCTCGAGTGTCTATAGTCCTAAGTAGATCCTTTAAAATAATTGTCTCGGCCCGAAGTATGCACAAGGAGGGAAAGGTACAGAGGTAACCACAAAAGAGGGAAGTGTCCGAGTAGTCGAACATAGTGGTCGAGGCTAAATTACAGAACGGATTTATAAACAAAGTTTACCTAAGTACATCTGCGGTTTCATCTAAAATACGGAACCAGATGAAAAAATCATTCCGTATAGTATTTCTCTCGTTCCAGTCCTATAATCCGTAATTACACCCATTTCCGTACGAAAGTCAATACTTTAAAGATAATTATTTTCCTATTATCGAAATTAAGATGATCATCAGATAGGAAATATCGCTCAAAGATAGATTTTTTTTCGTTATAACATGACCCAAGTATTTATTTGCAAGACTAAGTTGGCACCTCAAAGTCTATGAAAGACCTAATTTTGATATTAAAATTGTAAATTAATTTAATAAGTCATTCAAGAATATTTGATCAACGTTAATACTCGAAATACATGTATTTTATTGAATTTGTTGAAGTTTTATTTTAATCAGGTACTTAATTTACGACAGATTTGTGCGATTTTAAATTCTTTAATTTAAGACTTCAATTTGTGAAATATTTGCGAATAGCCTGAAGCCAGTCCTTATTTAAAGAAAAATATTGGCAAGGTTATTTTAAGCTTCTATGTAATGCTGCCCAGTCTATATTTTATGGGTTGCACGTTGCACTAATATTAAGTCTTTATTATATAGTACTTTACACTTTACGTAACAATACAGCCCAGTTATCATTGTTACTTCAGCAAAGTTTGGTAAACCGGCGACGAAATACGGTGAACTAGCGTAAATAAATACTACACACCACTGCAACATACGCATGTGACTAATCCACAAACATTTTGGCAAGTCCATTGTTTTAGAGCTAAACTGTTTGGATTTGAATACAATGGGAACCTGATTAAGCACATTACTCATATCCCTTCGAAAATCTTCCCATTAAGAGGCCAGCAGGCCTGATCCCCTCATTTTCCCTATCTGTCCCAAGGAGGGAGGCCTGGTGATCTTATAAGGGAAAATAGAGTCATAAATAATCATCCTTCGCCAAAAGTACGGGCCATAAATTACCGTTTTGAGAGCCCAAGAAGTGTTTCTTAATTGTTTCAACTCTCTAATCTCTGGCCGTAATCATAGGGACTCCTCCACATTTGCATAACTATACAATAAAGGGTTCTCCGAGATTATAGCGCATTTAATTGTTTCATGGGCTATTGGGATCATAACAAAGCCTGCCCAGTGACTCACGTGAGGTCGGAGCCAAACAATGGGATAAGAGGCCTTTTTGGATTTGGGCAGGAGCTTGTAGGAAGGCGTGAAGTCGGGGTCTTCCCAAATCGTGTTCCGCTCCGTACATTCCCGCCGGAGCTTCTGGTACGGGGTTTGGGGACGGGGGCCGGTCCCGCCGTTCCGCTCGGCTGTCCAGTACCTGATACCAGTAAAATCAGTAATTACAATTATTAGCAACGCATTAGTAATTGTATCATGTGTATAAAGGTCTAAATATATCAGCCACAGGAATTGGTAAAACTCGAGTGAAGGAGAACCACGCCAAAAATGTTCCAAACTTTGGGTCCGTATATTGGTTCAGAAACGGCGCTCGACACTAAGCTAACGTTATCGTACCATCATGGCTGGCTTTCACGTCTTTTTTTGTAGGAATGATTTCAACGGCGTTTACTAAGCTGCCTGATTTTAATGAAATAAGATGTAAAGTAGAAATTAAAGGTTAGGATATGGTGCAGAATCGATAATTAATTATTCAAGGAATAATTTCAATAATTATTATTGAAATTGATGCGCAAGAAGAAAGACCACAAATTCCGACGTAGCCGTTTTTTTTAAGTACATTATAAGTGCGCACTTTTATTGGAACAACAAGCTCGTGCCAGCTGCACCCGCCGCAGTTTCATTCATTGACTAAAATCCATAAGAATTTCCACAGCCCACACCCATCTAAATATTTAAAAATTCCTGAGGTCCTTGCCCGTCATAAATCGTACAGACGTCCGACCCAGCGTAGGTTCAGAAACTCAGCGGGTAGAATTAGTTGGAGATCTAGCTTAGCTCTCCTGGGCCTGGACTAAATTAATTAGACGATATGCTCCTGAGCATAAATCATGCTTGAATGAATTCAGCTCACGTTCTCACCTCAGACTATTATTTACTATTTGGCATTTTGGCGTTGGCCTCAGAGAGACTTTGTAGGGAGTCAAGTGGGGAGTGAAGGGCTAAATTATAGTGTGGTGAATATTGAGGGCCAAGTTGACAGATGAGCCGGAGCCCAGCATGTGGAACGAAGTTGCGTGAGGGAGACAGGTAAGACAAGGGAAGAAGGGGACAATTAGCATGGACGGATCCCTGTACTCTACTACTAGGTCGTCACGAGGGACAAGACATGAAATTGGAACGGGATGACGGATGGGCGGAACACGGCCCTTCTAAACGGGAGGCTGATGAGGCGGGAAACAATGGGTGTAGGGATCCAACTGATTGATGGGCTCTGATGGGACGACCAATTTATCATCCTAGCACAGTTATTAAGGGAGCCCGTCCACTTTCTACAGGGGCAAATTCGCGAAATTCGTATTGGAATATTTTGCACGCGTATACCTGGAATATTGGGAAATATTAATAGGTAATTATGATCCGTTAATTTGGTATCGGCAAAAATGTAGATTCGGCCTGACACTGCAGTGCCATAATAATACAGTAAATCTTTAAAAAGTGAACCTAATAAAAGTGAAATTCGTAAAATAAACAGTAATACAGTGTACTAACATCACCGTAGTTCGCACTCGCAGATCATTTGCACAGATTGAACCTAATAAATCTTTGACTAGCGAAATGGATAGGCATTACATTGCCTTAGTTCAATTGTAACGTGTAGAATCACCTGGGGATTTTATTGAGGGGCCTCCATATTAGGAACCTGAAGCTGAGTAACTGTTCCCAACCTTTGTGTGGGAGACTCGTACTTGTCAGGATTCAGAGGAAGGAAAGACATAAGAAGAAGACTCCTTTATATCCCTTTTCCTTTTCATTATGTAATTGTTGGCAATATTATTTGATGTCCCGTTGTTTATCTAACGTGTACTTAATAAATAGTTCCATAGCCGGTCCGCAGCAGGTAAATAAGGTACAATAGGAGCTCCACAACTTCTCACAGTCCCAACGTGAGAATGATGCACTGGCTCTTCTATTCCTTTCCCTTCTTCAGGTGGAACCTCTTCAGGAAAACTTTCATTTGGGTTCCCATTTTGAGTAATGCACGATCGGCGAGTCAGAATTTTGACACATTTCAAGACCAGCCATAATTGGGCTCAAGGGGGTCTCAAGTCAGGCCCATAAGTGCCTATTCTATGTAATCGGCTATGCAGTTTTTGTCATGCCTGCAACTGTGTGGAGAACCGTAGGCCAAAATTGGGTGCCTATTGCGATTAGTCCCAAGCATTGTATTTTCGCGCTGGGGCCGTAATTGGCACCGTCGCAGGTGAGATAGGTGGGACATAATTAAGATTCGGTTGCCACAGGGTCCCAACGTATTTTGGCCCCATGCTGAATTTCAACTTGCAATAATTGCAAGTAGGTATAAGCTACAGTTAAACGGCGCTTTGGGAATTTATGATTTTACCAGGTATGCAAAAACATTGCAACCATTCGATCAGTTGAGTTCTTTGCGTAGAATTCTTAGCATAAACGCAATTCATAATGCAAATGTTTCTGGAGTCCCTTCCACTGACCTGGACAACGTTGAGTGGCGCTCTTCGGGCCGACCGGTCCCATTTGGCGTGACCCCGTTTGGAACATGTCCATTTGTCCACTGTCTCGCCGGCTGTCCGTCTGGAATTCGGAAATATAAAGCAAAGAGTTAATTCTGGAAATATATATTTAAAGTTGTCATTCTGTGCAACAGTGTACGTAAGTATAAATATGCAGTAGCGTGAATGTGCAGAGGTATAATAATCCTTCATAATTAGTGCTCTTATTAACTTAAATTAAAACGATTTATACTGTAAGGTATGCACATGCATAGTACGTAAGTCTTATGATTATGATTCTGTGCATTTAGATGGAGGAAGGATGTGAGTTTGTATACGGAAGGGATTTCCGTATTACACAATAATTTAGCGATAGGGAGAACCGGAGGCACTTCCCTTTGATTCAGGAGCCAAGTTATCCCTTTCCCTGGGCCCGGCCACTACATTATTGTAGTAAATGTCATGGTCTACTTAGCCCGAGTTCATTGTAAGAGGGATTGAACTACCCTGAGCCGAGTAGCATGTCAAAAGCGTGTAAAATCGAAAGGAATCTCTCCGATTTACTCAAACACTCAAAGGCCTGTCTACATAATGCCGGAGAGGCAGTACTTCTCCTTTCATCCAAATTCCCACTTCAGCCATACAATGATACAATAGAAGTACAACTATATTCGACTCGTTTGATCTGTAAATTTGGACACAAATAAATTTACTTCTGAGGGTAGTACAAATTTGTGGAATGGCGTACTAACAAAGTTATAGTTTATTAATGTAAGACTATGATTTTACGATGTCAATTTGGTATAAGCTGCTGCACTTCCTACATAAATATTATTTACCCAACTTTTTCGCAAATTGCATGATACCACTGTCCGGATTTCAGATCCAAGTATCAGGACAAGTCATATGATTAAGGCTATTCACTTTCAGTTCAGAGTACATAGTTGCAAAAAATTGAACCTCCAGCAGTTGGCATTTGGCATAATCATAATCGGTACACATGCAAATCCGAGCACACAATAAGATACTTGGAGGCCCTGCCGCCAAAGGATCCGGACTCCTCCTAGGCCCAAATTATTTTTACGAGCAGCTTAATTTTTGCTCAACGTCCCATTTTAGCAATTTGGGATTCTTTTCCCGGCTAAGTGTAGCTACTCAAGTCAGCGTACCGTCTTACGTTCATTAACCCTGGAAGATGATGAGAGACGGAAGGATTCATTACGGACCTCATCTGCTCCCCCCAAGCTCGAGCAGGGGACTTAACATTGGAGATCATTGTAGTACAAGGAGAGTCTACAAGTCTACAACATAATCACCACGTTCAGGCTCTGTTGCCTTCTACCTTCAATCCCGGAACAGGAACATAATAAAGAACTCCGTAATCGGATCTTACAATAATAAATATTCGGATTTGCATTGGGCCTCCCTTGTCTGCAGCCGGATCAGCTCACAAGTAATTACCTTGTTTTTGGAATAAAGAACCAAAAAGCCAACCATGCATAGAGCACACGGAATGTCAGAAGAGTGCTCAAGTATTGAGCTGATCCGGGCCTCTTACTCTGGCCCCCAGCCGTAAATAGGGACTTGATTAATAATTGCACCAGCCTGACTCAGGTATACAACAGAATAGAGTTTAGGCAGGGCTGGGCGGGGCTGTAAGTAGGAATTATCGTTCTGACGGAACGTAATCTATACCCTTAACCATTCGGCACGGAGGATCATTACTGAAACACTGCTATAGTCGTTGTTAAGTCACTACAGATCATCACAGAACACAGGCTCGAGGATTTATAGGAATCAGAAAGCTAAGGAAGGGCTCAGGAATCCTCAGGAGGCTCATACATCATATGCCAGGAAATAACACGCGCTTAACCTCCGGCACACCGTCCAGAATACTAAGCACAGGTATCAGGATTGATATTGACTAGGCTTCAGGTCAACTGTGCACGATAGTCTGTTGCAATCAAAAATTGCTTTTACACCGTGTCACTAAATTACAAATGGCACTTAACATCTACAATGTAACCGAGGACGCCGTCCGTAAGAATATACGGATTTATCTGGTCAGGGACTCCTCGTAGATACTTGAAAAGTTTTATAGTAAACCCGCGAAGGCGCGGTAATAAATGGACAGTTGGTCCTTCAATGAGAGTTGGTGTTACCCGTGTTACCAATTGGTGTCCCCAATTAGAGCAGACTTCCTCACCGACGATTTCAAGGATTTCAAATAAGATAATTTTAAATCCGTTAAGTATTGTAAAATAAATAACCTTTCGCTCATGATAAGTTTCAAATGATTGGTGAATAATTTCCTGTGATTGGTGAGGAAATCTGCTTTAATTGGTGAGAGATTTCGAATTAATTGGTGATAGTTTAAATGGCAGCCATTTTTAATTAAATTTATGGGGAAATAAATTGCACTTTCGGATAAAACAGAAAAGTCAGCCTTACATTAAAATTAGAGCCTTACTTTCGAAAATAAAAAATAAAATCAAGGATTTCAATATGAATGGAATTTTGAATTGATTAAATTTGATTGAATTCTGAATTTACAACCGTAGCTAATTTATTTTGCAAGGTGGAATTTTAACAGGTTCGTCCGCATATGAATATCCGTATGAAACCACTACACTCTTGAACGCGCATCCGAATCCGATACCTATATGAGCCCCTCAGTAAAAGAATTGATGCTTTCTTACAAAATCTGCTATGCGCCGTACAGGCCATTCATTGTTTACGCAAAATCGGAATCCGAGGTTGTCCTTTGCTGTCCATTCAGATTCCCTGGCGCAGGAATATTCTTGACATAGTTTTCGGAACGGAATCACGGAGGGCAGCTATAATGGAAGTGCCTAGTGCAGAATGGATCCTGGGACTCTGTGATTGGGAAGAGGAGCGTGGAGTCGAATGTAGTATTTGTATAATTAAGTCTGACCAGGAGTCGTGAGAAGATCATTAGAGATAATCTGTTACTGAGCGTGTGAACTGTAAACCAAATACCTTTTCGTGAACAGAGGGCCAGAGAATAACAATGAGTAGGAGCGGAGTTACGTAAGTCGGACGGGCCCAGTCCCTGCCCGGCCCAATCAACATTAAAATTACAATGGAAATGGTAAATATTACTACGCCCGTTCCTGGCTTTAAGTATTACGTGCTACGTGGCCCAGAGCGGCCGGCATTACGGTTTATAGTAATTGCGGGTGGACACGTTAAGCATTAGCTTAGATTTGCACCTAATCATAGGTCGGCAAAGTGCTCTACACTTATTGGTAAAAATGTAAAATAATAAGTGCTAGATAGATAAACAGTCGAATATAAGGGTAGTATAGGTATAGTCATAGCATTGTAACCACTATTTCGTATCCATGGAAACGATTTGATATGATGTCGGATTGTTATTGTAAAACATTTTGGCGGATTCCGGACGTAAAAAGGAGGCAAATGACAATGAATTTGCAGAATAGAGCAGACCTTTTTTTTCTATTCGAAACATATTTTTGTAAACCGTGATTAGCTTAGATTTGTGACAATGGGGGACACGCAGCAAGTTATTCCAGAAGATTATTGGAAGTTCCGTTGGACAGTGCCCCGGAACAATCCGGGCTCGCTTTTGCGCCCGACTCAAGCGCATCCTTTCCAACTGCTTCCACCCGAAGTAAGCCTGTATAAATGGAAATATTCGTAATGTCAACGCCTTAGCCTTCCCAGTCCCACAAGACACGGGACTAATGGAAGATTTTCTTGACCCAGCTTCGGAACCTAATATTGGATGACGTTGATTGGTCCGACCAACGAGCCCTCCGAGCTGTATGTAAGCTCTTCAAGTACGATGTAGAGCAAGTCCACGGACTGAGGGTCGTTATCCGAGACAGTGTCCTAAATCTCGGGCATAATCGTCGATGGCTTGAAGGCGTTCTGGTGAGGAGCCTGGATTTGATCTGCATTGGAAACAGAGTGCTCTACGATCAGATCAAGTTGAGGGATCCACACCGGTTGCATACCCTGCACATCAGCTTTGTCAAGAGTGACTTTAGCAACCCTGTCACCGTGGAAACCTTGAGAAGAATACTGGACTCTAGTAGCCGCATAAAGGAGCTGTGTATACTACTTTACATGGACGTCATTTCAAGCACTAACTTCAGCACGATATACTTGGAAGTATTATCCTGCCTGGGCACGAAGCCTCACCTAAAGAAATGTGTATTGGGGGTAACCAAGAATAAATTAGTTGAGAACGGTTCGGCTCGTGAGTGGAGACTGAAAGGTCGAGGATTCCAAATAATGCCGGATCCCAACTATGAGTGCAGGTTCCAGTTCCCGATGAAGCTGAGCACTCTGAGCCTCTTCATGCCCATTCTATCCAGAAGGGACTTCTTGGGCTGGAAAGCCTTCCTGGACTCCCAGGATCAGCTAGAGAATGTATTTGTCTTGGTGGGCCTTGCAAGCTGGCATTTCTTCGAAAAAGCACTCCGTCAGTCAGCCTCAACGCTGCGGATCGTTTCTTTGTCCCTGGCTGTCCCAGAGATCCATGTCCAGCGAGACGAGGACATACGTCTGGAGTACGCTGGAAGCCGGATTACGTATAACGGGCCTGGAGAGGAAGATCACGACGAGCATCCTGCCTCATTCAACTGGGCCATGCTATCCGGGACAAAGCTGGAGAAGCTAATGGTATTCAGACCCTCTCATTCAAGGCGGAGGGTCAATACTATCCGATGCCACAACTTCGTCAGGGTCCAGATTTCAAGAGTCACAGACCTTCGTTTACAATTCGTACAGCTTACCACAAAAGATCTTACGAGGATCTTCATGGAAGGGGTGAGTCTGTCCAGTATCTACCTTGCTGACTGGAATTTGCGTGCCGATTGGGAGGATGACAGCTTTTGTCTGGAACAGAGTCTGAAGATCTGGGTCCTCCTCTCCATAATGCTCCAAGAAAGGAGATTCATCTACTTTTCTCTCCTCGAGTACGCCCTAGATTTGTTTCCGAGTCCTGTCATTGCGTCGGCTGTACAGCAAGTCGTTGCCTCTCAAAACAAGTTGTTCTACCGACAGGGTGGTATTTGGACCAATAATTAAGAAACGATAACAGGAAATTCAACTCTTAGCAAAAATACATTGAGGATCTAAATTTATTTCGTATAATTTACGATATGAAGCAAATGAACGTACTAAATTAAATGCAGAATGAGAGAACATTAGTCAATTTTATTTATACCTAAATATATGCCAAATGCATCTGTAGTTCGTGAAGGTATGAAGATTGAATATATGTATCTACAGCGTTCTCATTTTAAATGATTGTACTATTTATTTCCGGCTTCGCTGCTCACAAAGCTAGGGTTAGGCTAGTCTAAGCACCGTAGGTTAGCTTGAGTGGTGTATGGTTAGTTTTTAAGTGTTTCAGTTATTTTTATTGACAATTGGAATTATTTTGCCAGAGGTTAACGTTTATTTTTACCAAATAAATAAAAATATTGAATGATTAGAAGATATTTATCTGTGGCCCCCTGTTTGAGTGTTTAAAATATTTAGATAGTAAATAGTAGTGCAATAATTTTCAATTCTCGGTCCATTTCTACGCATTCTACGAACCTTCGGACCCATATAGCATATATACGAGCTATGCCATTGCACCTATTGTTCTTCCCAGAATATTCACGTGTACCCAATACCTGCATTCATGCAGACCAAGTGCCTACTCACTACAATTTGTTAGATTCCATTGCCATTGGGCTTGACAAGGACTGAGTTCTGGTGAATAGGTTAACCTCAGACTTCGGAAGAACAAAGTAGGATGATGAGTTTTAAGCGGCTCTGAAAGGGCAGGCTCCTCCTGAGACAGGAGAGGAATGTCTCAAGAGATGATCCCTGTTGAGTAATTTGGCTCTTATTGTCCTGAGCGAAGGAATCAGTGGACCGATTGGATCATCACCACAGGTAATCCAGTGGTCTCCAACCCCCAACAATGGGCCCAACTAGCCTCACGCTTTACATTGGGGGCCATGGTAGGCTGGTATGGAAATCCTAAATCTGATTAGTAGTGAAAGGCAGACTGCCTCAAGACGATGGCCGTAATTGCCAAATAGGAAATGGATACAAATTGCTACTACTACTGCAGTAAGAGCTACTACGGCAGACCCGCCTTCTGTCTGACAGCTACTTACCTCGCTCCTCATCATTACTCCTCAATGGGACCAATTCCTATAAATAGACTACCCAAAGGGAGGTAGTCAATAATTTGGATAACGGGACACCCAAATTAGAGACTCACAAAATTAGCATTGGATTCAGCAGGCATCCCAACAGATGAGAAACCGGCTTAAAATGTAATTTAAAGGGGCTGAAATTCAGCATAAAGGCAGAATTTCATATTCCCACATAAATAATTCTATCCTTAAGCTAAATAGCCTTTTTTGCTTGTATTTAACGCTTCCCAAAAATATGTAATTCAGCCCAAAACAGTATGAAAATGAACATAATCCAAAATCAGATCCAGAAGTTAGCCAAACAATAATATGTATCACGTTGGGTCTGGAATATGAGGCGGTATAAATCGACTAAGCACTTTTTACGCAACATCCGTATTTGCTGCTTTTAATTATTTTTTTGAGGCTAAAGGCAGTTTTTTCTGGGCAGAATAATATTTAAATAGTCTCTTTCTTCCTTAATATTTTTCGTATCCTATACAAATCTTTTACATACATTAAGTCTTCCATGATGTATAGAAATTATAAATATTTTATTGCGGCGTCTAGACAGACGCTTGATTTTCCCGTGTTCATTTTAAACGGCCAATGGCAATAAAAGTACACTTACTTAAACCCAACATTACATCCCGGCTCCGATCATTAGTCCTTCTTTGTTATTTAAGCATACGTAGCAGAACAGATCTCGATCTGTGAAGTGTTATAGTACAGTTCTCAGCCTACAGGGCATGAAATGAGCGCTACTGAAACTGAGTCCCAAGACGGAGGAAGTGTTGGCCAGCAGCAGTCCGTATACTACTCCTCCGACATATTAATGTTCATCAAATCCTGAGCGTGGAAGTATTATTGTTGTGAATTTGTTGGGACCCAGAACTGTAAATCCTTCCTCCGTATCCGCCGTTCGTTCCTGCTCGGATCCCCTATCATTTCCCACTACGTCCTGCCCGCAGACGGTAATGCAAATGGCCCTTGCTTTATTGCTATGTGCCGGTGCGGTGGTGTAATGGGCATAAGAACTAACTAGTAATTAAAAGGAGCCTCCATTCTGTCTGCGAGGAGCCTGTCCTTCCGCATTTCTTACACTCTGATTCACTGTCTACTCTACAGGCATCATTTGTCAGAGGATGGACGGATGCTGTGGAAGGCGAGATTCGGATCTTAATGAGCTAAGAGGACCTGCTGACAGGCTATAGTGATTAGTGATACTACACGAAGTATTTAACACTTGGCATCGGATGTGGAACAGTAGTGCATTTTTGAGAACTACTGTGGAATATTCAGTCAGTCCGATAATCGGACGAATACTTGACTATCTGACTTTGACCGCACAAAAAAGAACACAATTGACCAAATAATTATATTACTTAAACTAACTGAGACCATGATTAAGACCTACATAATTAGGTGCACGTAGGAACTTATACATAACTCTTAACTCTGCAAAAAATTGAATATAAAGATTCTTGCGTGATCATATTTAAATATGTCGCAAATCCGAAGGCATATACTGTATGTATGTAATGTCTTCAATCTATTATATTGTCGGAATTTGGAATGGTATTCTATGTACAATGGACCTTCGACGTTCCTATTCATTTACGGATCCCATCCCTTGACAGCGAATGATTGATTAATTATTAAATTCGATTACTTGCAGAACGGAAGGCCGAACTAGGCTCCTGTATTTAGTACCTAATTAGCTATAGCGCAAGCCTTTCAAATCATAATTAATTAGCTCTATGTGGACCCATTGATAGTTCTAAAGAACCCATGTCTACAACAGAATAGTAAATGTCGACTCACTGGGTATAGTTCCGTTCGTTCGAGCCACTCCGTTCGGCCTCATTGCGTCAATTTCAGGACTTTGTGGACTGGATCCTCATTTTCCGCCAGTATTTTTAACACACACAAGTTTTAGCCGTAGCATTTGACACTCACTAATTATTCCACAGAAATTCGTCTAGTGAGGATTTGAAGTCGTTTTAGAATCTTCCTAATTTGGAACAATCAGAACGGGAGAAGCACTTAATTTCAGGTGGAATCCAAAGGCTAGTCTTCCTCTGGTAAACTTGAAAGATGATCCGGGTGTGAAGAACTTATTTATTTTGACGGCTCTAGTGCCAGCCGTCTCTCTCACGTCCTGACAAAAATGTCAGAGATCCCGTCTCGCTTATGATTCCCTCGCCAACTCACAATGGGACTCTTTCCGCGTTTAGGCAAATAAACTTCCTGTCAACTTGAGAGGCGAACAGCAGCGGTGCGGGCCTGTTCGAGAAACTCACACTTGACTCAGAACTCTCAGTTGTCACAATCCGGTGTGGTCAGAGGTAGGCTCACACGTTCCCCTATGGTCAGACCAGCCTTTGATTTGGGCACAATAACGAGGAATGGTTCCTACAATGGAAGAAAAAATAAGAAACGTTGTAAGTTGTAATGAGCTCTTCATACATAGAAGTGAAACGCTCGGATTTGCATAGAGTAAATATTTGGACACAATACTGTAAATCCTTGTAATGTAATAATGCGAGAGGACGAAGGGACGAAGCCTGGGCTCATACCTAAAGTCCAATTTCAGATCCAAGACCCGATTCGAGGAAGGACATGCTTGAGATATTACAGATTTCCTATTTACTACTAACGGGTTTTAGGAGGGGACACAAAAAATGTCTCATTTTAAATGGGCTCTACACTAATCCACCGCTTTTTTTATTTACGGGATTAATGGGCTCAGGAGCTTGGAGATCTAACCGTATTTACGCAGGGCATTAATTTCCACTGAATGCCCATGCCCATATGGGTGTGACATGTAGCGTGAACATTCTGAAACCGTTTGTTGATACAGGGATAGACTGCAAGTGTCGGTGACGATTCTGTCGGCACTCCACACTCACACCCGGCATGTCGGAATGATGCGACAGTTATTGACTGACGATTGACTGAACCATGCTCAATCTCAAGTGTCAGCTATCTAATATATTCGTTCACATTTAAGTTAATACTACTTAACAGTCGGAATAATATTTTCTCAATTGACGTGAAAACAAAAACTGCAAATTGCGAACGCGAAAGCTCGCAAGTGCAAAAATCTTCCCGTCTTAGCAAAGTGTGATTATAGTGTGTAGCTTGGATTAACGGCATGCTTTCTAAGTTTCTATCCGATTCTGGAATAAAAATGACGTTAACTTTGTAGTTTAACTTCTATTTATATATGTAATTGAATATAGAAAATAATTTTGTGACAACATTAACTCAAATCTCACATTTTAGGCGAGACAATCCTGAAATACTGATTTCTGGCTAGAATTTTGATTATCTCAGGAATGATGGGAGGAAATTTTGATCCTTGCTCACCTATCTAAGTTTAGGTTGAGGTTAGGTTAGTTCTCAAAATTTGAAATGTTTCTGTAGCTAGAAGTGAGTTTTTTTTAAATATGCGAGCGTAAGTGCACGTTTTGAAAACCCAGAAGTCAGTATATTATTATATTTTTAAGCTGCGTTAAATATCAACCAAATCGAAAGGCTCTTTTTTGTTTCCCAATTTTCAACCATTGTTAATTTGTCTTGGAACATAATAATAGGCTATGTATGTAGGTAGTGGATATAGGGACGTATAGAGAAATGGATGAGGATGGAGACTGTAATAATGAATTGAAATTAGAGTGCTATTGCCGGGAGGGTAACAACACGCATTCCTCTCGGCCCAAACACTTATTTCTCGGCTTGATAAAGAACAGGCAGGATCCTACCTCCGGACCAGCAATCAATCCGGCTCCAAACACAATAAATACACGTAGAATATCCCTTGAAGGTGAGCTAACTCGATGAAAGTTAGTCCATGACGTTAGATAGGACTTAGCCAAGTTAACTTTTACGTAATAGCAAGTACACTTGTAGCGTGGTTAGAAAGAGCGGGGATCTGATGTTGATGGAACCAGAGACAGAGTACAACTGTTACTATTTCCTCTTTTTTTCTATCTCCATCCTCATGACTCCCGACGCTTGCTGAGTTGCCTTTTGCCTTCCCTCAACAATGAAGGAGCTTAATATTGCGTCTGGTCTAGGTTCCCCCCTACAGCCTGTGCTGCGTTAGGAGGGATGTTCGGCTAAGAATAGTACTGCAGCAGGTAGGTAGGGGGATCCCTTCTGGCCTATAAATATAAATACAGGTGGGAATGGGAAGGGAAGACAGGTAGAGTCTAGGACATAATAGCCATCGGTCTGTTCCACTCCCTACTTGGATATGCGGTATATGCATTTGGGGCTTCAATTGCAAAGCTTGATCTGGAAGCTGGAAATTCAGACGACATTTAGTATTTGACGTAATACGCTTCCAATTCAAATGCATATATGCTGATTGGGAACGTTATGCAGATCATATTTTAATTCTGACACATTAATTGGAATTGTCTTTAGGTTCGGGCCAGAATTTCGACGAGATGTAATTCAGCCGTAGTACATATTAAAGCCAGTCAGAATAAAATTTAAAACAATATTCTGAGAATTTCGTGAGAGCAAGAGTTTAGTCTTTTCGAAATAATTATTCAACAGGACTTAATTAAACGCTAGTATTCTAAATTATTGTCGATTTCTTAAATTCTAGTCCAGGGTCAGAGGTCAGAGCTATAGGTAAATCTAAAGACAGTAAATGGAAAGGGAGGGGGGATAGGGGGTTCGAAGAAAGACAAAACTAATGCTATATAGCTGATAATAATCATCGTTGATCGACAACGGGAAGCTCAAAGATATTATTGGAAAGCTGGAGTAGGATTTGCTTGTATGTACATATATGTCCATAGAAGGAGACAAGGGATAGAGAGGAGTGGGAATATTGCCCCAATATTAGTGGATCTATCCGGCTGAGGTCTATAATGAAAGCCAAGCTAAACTTTGTCGACACTTTGCAATTCGGCCAGACAGTGTTAGAGTGATTCGGATTGAATGGGATGAATCGCAGCTATGGACCTAATTCTTATCAGATTAATTCTGGTCGACAAGTTACCAACCTTAGTTTTAACGTTACCGGCTGCAGAATTCAACAATCGAGTCTTCTCTGTGCTCCTGAAAGTATTCCAGTATTGTATAGTAAATGAAGAGCCTGACCAATGATCAGAATCAAGTGAAGCCAAAGCAAAGAAGGGCTCAAAGTGGAGCTCGTCTGTGATTAAGCCAGGTCAAATACTACCAAGATCAACATACATTCTCATTGTCCCTTAGGAATTTCACTAGTGAATCCTGACCCTCTCGTCAACCTACGCCTACGCATTAATTAGGACCTAAGGAAAAGCGATGCGTTCCCTGAGCTCCTCCTCGAAGACCCCATTAAAATGCCAAAGGCGACATGCATGCGATGAAGTAATGCTGGTGCTGGACACACGCCAAGATGTAGTACGAACAAACTCGTCAACTTAAATACGTTGTCAAAAATTAACGAGCTGTTATTTTCAAAGTTTATTGTTTTAGTGGAACCGTCATAAGAAAATAGCTTTTGTAAGCACTACTGGTTCAATTTGCATAGTATACGCAACTGATAAATATTCAAAAATCATATCGCCGATATCCAGACACTTTGGGCATTAATTTGCTACTCTGTCGGGAGCCTTGAAGGGTCAAAAATTTGTGATGGAACTTTGAGGTCTATTTTAACCCTTGTTAAGCACTATTTGATCCATAAGTTTTCGAAAAGTCCATGTAGCATGAGTAAGGAGAAGTTAATTACTAATATGCATATCATAGGGTCGGTGCAAGAAAACGAAGTTCAGTTAGGAATACATGGAAAATAAGATTAAGAAGTTCAATAAAAAATAAATTTTTTTTTACTAATGCTCGCCAAGCACAAAAGAAATAATTCCAGTCGGTTATCTTCTCAGCATGTTTGCCTTCAAAATGCTACACACTACTACAAAAGCTTTATAGTCAATATTCCTACATACCTCAGACGATGTTGTAAGAAGTACTGGCATCGTTTCTTGCCATTTTGATTACATTAATCTAACAGTAGCAACTAGCACTTGACGTTTACAAATTTAGCTAACGACAACCTCAATTTTCAATCAATAGAGTTCCAGGATTCAGCATCAGCAATAATTCGTGCGCGTCTCAAACATTAAATGAAACTGAGGGAAAATGAGCAAAGCAGTTCTCACTCTGGATCTCACCCGGCTACTTCAAATCAGAGACAATTGAATTTTTTACAAGTTATGTATACAAGTATACTTTGAATTTAACAACTAACAACACCAATTTAAATTAGGGATTATTCTTAGCCCAGGTCAGGCGGTGTCCTAGCTATTGCCTTACCGTCAGCAGCATCAGCGTTGGGTCATTTGGATAACGGTGGTAGAATATAACAGTCAATGTGAAAATTGACATTACATAATACATATAAATTAAACTGCTTGGAAAAAATACCTTTTGGTCTAAAATATCAACATTAGCAATGCTGGCGGCTCAAGACAAGTACGAGAGTGATGAAGACATTCTTTCTAAGGAGGAGGTCAAGGGTCAGGCTCAATCCGGGTCCCAGTCACAGTCACAATTGCAGGCTCAGGGTGCTGGTTGTGGTAATAAAATATGATCCAACTTTTGGTTTGTGATGGTGCTTGCTTGGTGTTACATTTTTTATTTCAAATTTATGTTATGCACAATATTTTGTATTTCGTTTTGCATTAGATTCCGTCATGTCCGAGAGTACAGGGAGCTTTAATCCGTCACAGCTGGAACCCCATGACCCTTCGCTCAACCATTTAGCCAAAAATATGTTCCAGAAGTCTGCCGAATACCTCAAGGGAGAACTACTGATAATGATGGTAAAAGTCTTATATGCTTGAGGTTCACAAGAAATTTGGTGTCAAGCTACCGTAAAGGATCGGAGCCCGGTTGACCAAAGTACCGACGTCAGACCGACCGGGGCCTGACAATGTGTTAACTTTAGGATTTTTGCGTCATGTACAAGTTAAAAGCAGGGTGTAAGCATACCGCATACATAAATAGAAAAAAAAACTATTCTTTTTACCGGAAAAAATAATGATTTTAATTTGCTTAATTTAAATCATAAAAATGATATTTACCGGAAGAAATTTTAATTATTTAAAGCAAAATAATAAGTTAATACAAATAGTTAAATATAATGATGGTCTGACATGGTTTCTTATGAATTTTAATGAATTTTCACGCCCCTAGCTGACGTGGCCCCAGGCAGTCATGACATGTAGTCGTTAGTACTTGACCTGCTCTACCGATATACCATAGGTAGCAGTGGAAATTCCACTAAACATTTTTTCTATAGTAAGTACTTTCAATATGATGAATAGACATGTGCTTATGACTTTGAATGAATTTTCATGGAGGGAGAAACGGGGGACTCTCGTGTGAGATAGAATTGGGCGGGCTCGTATCTGCAGGGTAGGAAGTCATCACTCAAGCATAATAAGAAAATGCCTTTGCAGAACCTGCGGTCTGACCAACTTTAGAGGGCTCTAGAAAAATATTGCTGAGGCTGGCAGTCTACCCCACTGCACCACAAAATAGCAGACGTATAGGATCGTTGCATGTGAGACAGAATTGGGCGGGCTCGTGCCTGCAAGGTAGGCTGTCATCACCCAAACATAATAAGAAAATGCCTTTGCAGAACCTGCGGTCTGACCAACTTTAGATGGCTCTAGAAAAATATTTCTGAGGCTGGCAGTCTACCCCATTGCACCACAAAATAGCAGACGTTTAGGATCGTTGCATGTGAGATAGAATTGGGCGGGCT
>JAQFZY010000033.1:0-73098 GCA_034696285.1 Hypogastrura burkilli | reverse complement strand
CGCGAAGGTCCTCCAGTTTAAATTAAGGCTATAACAAAATAAATAAATTAATTCACGTAAAATAACTAATGGACAACTGAGGACCGGAGATGGAAAGAAAATTAACCCTAGACTTCTGAAACCTGTTTCTTCCTTTCTATTGCACACTTAAGCTCAGGGTAGCTTGCTTTTTCTAAATGAATTTTTTTTTAGATATGAAGTGATCAGGAAAAAACCTAATTCGGACACTGACATGTCCGGATATTCTGTTTCTGACGTCTCAATATAAATACTCACTATTAATAGGCCTAATTGACACTAATATCAATAGGGTCTGAATTTCCCTAATTTACTTGTACTTCTTGTGACAAGAGGATTAAAAGGAGGAGGGGCTCTGGTTACATTTACGCCGTAAAGTGTAGGACGCTAAGTTCCACGTCCTAAGATGGTATAACCGCAGAAATGTGGATTTCTCGGTATTCAGAACGACCAGTAATTCCGTGACATGTCAACTTGCTTACATTACATATTCCCCGGCTCATCTTTCTCTTCTCACGTCAACTTTCTCGAAGTCCAGAAGACGGAAGCGATTTCAGGACTTTAATCGGCATCTAACCCATCATCGGTCAACATTACAGAGAGTACTCTGCCTACTCCTAATAGGAATTAGACTACGCATTTCTATAGTTCTGTTCTGAATAACGATTGGGCATTAAACCCTGTAGTATAATTGTTGTGACAATTCGTACTCATCCCCGGAGAGTCCCATCCACCGTTCCTAGTACGAGGCTCCTGGCCTAATTATAAACAATCAAAACAGGAACTAGCTGGCTGGCTATTCAGGTTAGCCTCCAACTAATACGCAATACGTTATAAATTGTAGTATTTGTGCCAGAAGTCTGGTGTCAGCCCAAGTCTTCCTATTCCCGGACCCCGGACACGTCAGCAACAGAGGTGCGTGCCTATTTTGTCAATATAGGCCCAATTTAGTGGCCAATCTTTACACTACCATATTTCAGAGGGATTCATGCAGAAAGGTTTAAGATGACAATAAGAGGCTGGATCAAAGATCAAAGATCAAATGGAGAGGAAGGGGGAGTATGGTTTTATATGCCAGAATTATCATTCAAATTGACCGTATGGTAGACAATTTATTGTCGTCGGCAGACAATCGACAGGAAAGAAAGTACATATTTAATCTTAACTGGGGAGCTAATCATAGAGAGGGCGAACAATCTTATCGGGATGGGGGCACAGGCTAACTTAAGTCAGGAGTCAGTCTAGTCTTGCTGAGTTGAAATAAGGATTTTATAGCATATGGTTTACATATTGCAAGGCAAGCAACTATCGGACTGAAAATTTAAACTGTTTATTAACCTCTCCTTTTAACATTTTACTAAGGTTTAACGATTACAAGTTATCGGACCTGATTGTTTTTAAGAACTTTGATTGGGAAAATATGTAGCGGTTCTCACTATATACAATGAAGGTATTAGGTCAATCCAGAATATACTAATCCCAAGATGTGCTATAAAACCCCGCAGCTCTAAAAAGTCAGGGTGGATTTCATAAATGCTATCCCTTGGTTTCTCTAAGTGATAATTAACCCAATAAATAAATTGTTTAATTGTATAAATGAGTGTGAACAAGCGTTGCATTTGTTATTAAGTACTGTATAGGTAATTTAAGAGACTCAACCTACCGTGAGAATTACAGAAAACGTCAATATCGGACTAAATAGCATACAGCATTCTTAGGTTCCAGATATTTGGATTCTGTTAAAGGAGGTCAACTACATATAATTATGCTGACTGACTTGTCTGGTTTCCTTCAGGTTGAGGCTACGAGCCTTGGGTCAGCATGGAAGAAGGTGTGTCCAAGAACGTGTGCGAGATCTGTTTGTCGGAGGTCACGGAGTCCTGTCCAATCTATCACTGCCTGGCCGGCCAGCATGCCTTCTGCCAGGCCTGCCTCCCGAGTCAGAGTCCCTGCGTTCTCTGTAGCGAAGGGACGCCGCCGATCTGCGAGGCACTGGTCGCTACCAGTGAGACACTTCCAGTCCACCCTATTGGGGTCAACGAGCTAAGGGCCCTGAAGACACCATACAAGAACCGGGCCACGGTCCCAAAAATGACTTGCAAGTACCGAGAGTACGGATGTTCCAGACACTTGCAGATCCATCTCTTCGACAAGCATGTCCGGCGGTGTCGTTTCCGGTAAGGGTCATCTACGTTGAATTCGAACCTCTGTCGCTAGGTCGACGTTTTGAATGTACTAGAATGTCCAACTAACATTTCCTATGATAGCGTCCCATTGGGAACTTGGTGTCAATGTCCATTTGAAAAGGAGAGGAAAATTGTTCGAATACATACCTACTAATTTGGACTCAAATGTTTGTTCTTGCGTAATTTCCGAAGTGAGCCTTACTTAAGCATTGCCCGCCTTTTCAGGTACAAGCCGTACAGTTGTCCAATCTGTGACGTCTACATCCCGCTTCCGAGCCTGCCGCACTCCAACCTGAGTCCAGTTCCTGATTGGGACCACTTCGGAGGTTCAAATACTTTTTAAGAGCTAACTTGATTCCTAGTGCCAGAGAAAGTATAGTTCTTTCCTCGAAAAGACAGCAAATTGTCTGTTTAGCAGAATAATTTTTTTTATCGGTCCAACCTAACCTAGTCTAGTAACACGAAGTAAAAGTTTCCCAATATGGCGTTCACGACATTCAATTTAAATAACGACTTCCGTTGTTCCGTTGTGCACTTTCCGATAAACCCTCTCGCCTTTCTCTGGCTCGAAATTACTACCCCTTCAAATGGAGTTAGATTCCTGAATTTAGGCTTGGGGTTCATGTTATTGACCAAGATGATTTTCCCTGTATCCAGATAACGGGGAGACCTTCGACGGGCGGAAGTACTTGCTGACCGACAAAGATCCGCTCTGGGGCGGCGGGATCAAGCTTGTGAAGGACCGTTCACATCGTATCCTCCGAATGGAACTCCGCCGTAGGCTCCTCCTGGGCGGCCATAGCGCGAGGCCGGAGTTCACGATCATCCTTGGAAGCCGGATTTCTGACATTACCTACGGCGTGGTAAGCGACCTTTAGGAAAGTGAAGAAAGTGAGCCAGCTTATAAATTCTTCAAACTGGGATCCAGGCTCTGAATTCTTTTGAAACTTAATTGACTGTATTCCACGCTGTCATGATTTGGAAATTAAACCATGTCCCCTTCGATTCCATCACTATTGTTGGTGAATGATTGCTGTTGAAAACACGAGCGTTTTAAAAGTATAACCATACTAGTATATTCTTTGCATCGGATGTCTAGTTTACAATCAAAGTCTTGTAAACCGAACAATTCAAATTCTGTCATTCTGCCACTGGTATTAAGGAGGGCACTTAAGACTTTGACATCCATTTAAACATTGTTCAAGTATAAGTATAAGCAAGTATATATACCAAGTTTCAGACAAATCCATTTTTTGGCCATCTTTTCCCATGTGACCTTTGAGTGACCCGTAGAGGGCCACTTCCGGGTATGATGGTAATTTAAACATTGTTCAGCAGGTCATAATGATCTTTAAGTTTGCCGAGCTTTGGTGAAAGTCATCGGGTTACCAGAACCGCAGAACCCAATATATGTATTATTGATGTGTGTTGCCCAGTTAGTGTTCATATGCGTTTGCGAGTATTTTAGTATCTGTACAGGGTAACTATTAACTATCAATACCGGGTAGCAGTAAGTGAAAATACAATTTTAATACCAAGAAGCATTGATAGTGTTAAGTCTACATATAATATGTATTCCTGGTAATTCTGCAACAGAATGAATGAAGCTGAACTCTGTGACCCGTAACGTAAGAGGCTGTAATGTAAGCTGTAACACGCTACACCTTGCTCTTGCTATACACTAGCTGCGAGTTCATTCATCCTGCTCTGAATATTCTTCAAACACTTTTAATTAGAAACAGGCTAAAGTTGACTCACACTACGTTGCATATTTTTACAAGGCAAGCAGACCTATCGCGTACAAGAGAAAGGATCAGCTGAGGTTACGTGGACTTAAACTTACCTCAATTTTCTCTGTACACTCAAGTGAGAAAGTTGTTATTAAAAGATGTGGCTTGTTTGCCGAGGGCATGGAGGTGGAGCCAAGCAACATCAAGTGTGAATGACCTGTGGCGGTGGAGTCAGATTCGTGGCTGGTTGTTGGACGACGGTTCGGCTAGTCTATTTGCATGCAGGGGACCGACCCCGTCCTCCCGCCGCCCAGGCAGTCATCTTCCGCCTCTTCCAAAAAAATCCCTTCCTCAGTTTTGAATTGTGAATTTGCTCTCGTACTGCTCAGACCTCTCGCTCTCGCCACTCGTTTTTTTAGTCCACAGAGTTCTGAATTAGGTGGCTTCGCGTGGTAAGTTACCTTATTGTTAACTTATTGATCCTTTCTCATCTGTGCTATCTCATAAACTATCCGTTACACTAAAAACGTTCTTTTATATTCAGTATTTTTGATGCATTTTTCATCTATATTCTTTTCCTGTAAATATTCGCGGGCTTCCCATGTCCATTTCCCTTGTTTGTGTATCAAACGATATGTGTTGTGTAATTCTGTGAAGACAAAATCCGGGGGAAGTCCCATTTTTCAAATTTTCGCTGAGGGAACAGGAAGGGCTCTGGCTAAGGGCTCCCATTTCCTCAAGGTGTCATTTAGGCATTATGCATTGGGAGGGAAGGGGCTTTTGTGGCTTCTGACCAAGGCAGGACACAGGTCATTCCCCTCTCGAATCTCTCTCCTTCTCCCCTTGTAATCTGATTCCTTCTCGATCTTGATCTCTCTCTCAGTTTTCAGACACTTTGCTTTTCACTATGGGTCAGTGTTGTGGAAAGACCAAGGGGGCAGATGTGGAGGCTGATCAGCCCGGGGAAGGTAAGTCAAATCCTCTATTATATGCACGTTAAACCTCCCGATGTCCCACCGTTTTATTCGTTCTGTAATTGGCCGGTAACAGAAAGTGGGCGGAGTAATGAAACATCTACGTTTTACTGTTTTTGACTGTGCGTAATGTCTGCATGGTGAGTTTTAATGTTACACTCGCAGGTACGATGCAAATGCCCAGAAAATCTGATCGTTAGTTATGAAACCCAGTGTTAAGCATCAGAGCTGTGGTGTTGCGCACCAGAGTTTCTGGTGCCGGGCATGCTAGTAGTATGAAATATATAGTATACGAGTTCCTTTGCCAGTACTTCGCAGTTTGTAGTCGTATGTCAATCCCATGCTATTGGACCATGACATGCGGAATAGAGTACCTGGAAGTAATCCTTTTTTACGATTTATGTTTTTAAGAGCTTGTGGGAAGCGCTCGATACGAAGCCACTAGTAACGGCGGAGGAGGCGGGGGTGCCGGAGCCGACGGAATGGATGGGGCGGACTGACAGTAACGAAAATCTTTCTGAAGATAAATGAGCAGCATAATGTAATAGAAGGAAAACAAAACATTCCTACTCCACAAACTTGCGTATTAATGCTAAATAACAAAATTAAACTACTACTACAACATTTTCGGGTGAATAATTTAGGATTAGGACCTATTTACATTATACTTTACACACGTAATTAACAAAACACAGCGTACAAAGATATTTCCAGCATCTATATGTACCTGAATAAAATGTAATGATTGTGTGAAAATACTTGAAGTATTTTGATGTGTTTCTTCCTTATAATTTATAGGTTTCTTTAATTCGTGTTATTTTTAGCTGTAAGTGGGGCATCTTATTTTACTTTAGTGATCTGAATATTGATATCACTTAATTTCCTAGCATAGTTTAAGATACTTTGTTTTGTGCATACCGTGTAGTTATTGTATGGATGTATGTACATAGTTAGCCGTAGTAGCCGTAGCCACTCAGAAGATTGTTTCATGGAAGTAGCATAGTGTGTATCATAGTGATGGAGTTTAAAGCATAGCTATATGTAGAAGAAACTCGAGGACTATTGAACAGCCATTATTGTTCAGACTTGCGTTTGCGATACAGATATTTAATTACTGTGGTCTATTTGATTGGCCTCGGCATTCATGTAATCTTCAGACATTAAGACTAAAGTTAGGGACTATAGACTAGCATGGAAGTATTAATTGATAATTAATACACTCATAATACAGATGCAGATTATAATCAGTAGCTTTAAAGGGACTTACTTCTTATTTTAATTACGTAACGCATTGGAAAGGGGGGGAGCCGATTCAAGGGTTGTGTTACGGTAGCGTTTCACAAAAGGGATCGGGCTTGAGGTTAGAACTTAGCGTGACATACTCGTGAGAACAGTAAGAGAGGGCCCAAAATATATATAATTTCACAGGCAAAATTCATCAAATAAGATTTTCTTTTTCTCCTGACTTAATGTTATCGTTACGTGTGCGTAACAGATGGGGCGGAAGGGGTTTACGTTTATCATTGCGTGTGCGTTACAGAGGGGAGGAAGGGGTCCAGAAAAGACGTAATACGTTACGTAATTAACGTATCACCCCTGATTAACCAGTGGTGCATACTTACGCGATTACACTTAAAGCGGATTATCATGTGCCTAACATTAAAACTTGTCCTTGATATCCAACCCGAATACATTCAGCACAAGTACTACCTACAAGTATTGATAGTGTACCTACATAGAAAGTATGCAGAATATGTATGAATTTGATCTTACCCTGTCCACTCCGAAAAAGTGCATAGGAACGTTTTTTATATACAATACACTATACACATACAGATTATCTGTACTTTAGTAATTTGACTTAATATTTTTGTGCCCACAAATAAAATAGAAACAGCCAAATGTATTTATTCTTCAAAAAAATAAAAATTGTATAGAAAAAAATTGATTTCCGCCAAAATATTACAGTGACTTACCAAAAGAAATTAACACTCAGTTTATGTCACAAAACGTAATAAATTAAATATTCTACTGAATACACTTTCACAAAATCCGATAGGCAATACCATCCATGTGGTTGCAAACATATATATGTATATATATTTAAAGAACGGAGAAGCAGGTACAGTTTTTATACAGTCAAGTAAAGGTTTAAAGTCCCTATACTGTATACGAAGCCTAATAAAGCTTGGAACTTGGAATACCTGTCTGTACCAGGCCTATCAAGGTTTGAAAAATATATATACCAACCCGATGTAGGCTTGAAGTATCGACAAAAAAATCTACCAACGATGTAGATATTTGTATCAAGGTTTGAAGCACTTGTACGAGGGTTAGCAAGGCTTGAATTACTAATACTAAGCCTAACAAGATTTGCTCCAAAGCTTGAAGTATCTGTACGAGGCCAACATATAAGCACATGGAAAGTATTTCCTTGAATAAAGCACTGCTTCAAATAGATGTAGAAGTTACCTATATCTAAATCGGACGGAAACGAAGACGCGGCAGACCTGCTCGTGCTAAATCGGCACTATGTATTCAGTGAAATATTTAATTTTTTACGTTTTGCGACATAAACTGAGTGTTAATTTATATTGGAAAGTTTATGTAATATTTTGGAGGAAATCTATTTATTTTTGGATACGATTTTTACTTTTTTGGAGAAAAAGTACATTTGGCTATTTCTATTTTTTTGGGATAAATACTATATTTGTTTGGCATCGAAAAATACAAGCCTAATAATTATGTAATGTTAGGATATACGAGTACATTGCAGATTTCACATAATAATATAAATTACTCTCCCTGTGCATCAGTGCATTTTCTACGCACTGCACAGTAGTATAAATGTGATTTTTGACTGATATGGTATCAGTGGTTCAAGGTCAGTTTATATAAAACAAACTAAAGTATACGCAATCCCTCACGACACTATTTTAGGTTGGCTTGTGCACAAGAACTTACTTGCCCGTTCTATCGTTACAATCAATCGACTGTACAGTAGTAATGCAAGCGAATAATAAATTAAAGCGTATCAAAATTTTGAATTCGGCTATAATTACTAACTACACGGGTATCTTTGTTCCTCGTAGCATTTTCTGTCCGGGACGTGTGCCGTCAGAATCAGGTTTAGGCGAATAGTTTCTTGAACTTCACCTTGTCCTCGGCCTCCTTGACCCTCTCATCCTCTTCCAAAACCTTTACTTCATCCGCCACTGCCTTCTTGAGTGACGGATCCAGCTCCAAGGTTGTAGAATAATCTTCACGCGCCTTCTCAAAGTTCCCAACTATCCGATGGCACTTGGCACGACGAAAGTAGGCTTTTGTGTTACCTAATAAACCAGATCATAAGTCGGTGTAAGAAGAGAGGATTGGAACCGTGTATTGGAAATTTGGAGGTCATAAACTTACCAGGCTCAATTTTGACAACGGTTGAGAGGTGTTCAATGGCTTCATAGTACACCGAATCCTTCATCAAGCAAAGGGAATAATTGAGGAGGAGTGGAACTTTGGTCTCGTCCAGTTTCACGGCTTCAGCACTCCCGGGCTTCTCTCTGTACATAGTTATGGAGAAGTAGCAGATACAGTTACAATATACTAGTAAATATAAAACCAGCGCTAAGCCATATTTTTATATGCTATTCGTATTTAGGATTCAAAGCTGTTAATACTTGCAAACACGGCCGAGACACTCTCGATGCACGAGTTTGTTGATAACTTAAACTTACGCTAGTGAGAGATGCTCGAGCCTGGAGATGGCTTCAAAGTAATTTGCACGTGCCCCCGCAATATCACCATGATTAAACTTCTCATTTCCAAATTCTCTCAGAATTGGAACTGACTCAAGCTTCTCCTTATTTGACAACTGCCAAGACTCCTGCGTGTACTCCCCGAGTTGCTGTATGTGAAGGATTTCTAATCACATGTAAGTATGAACGGTTAAGCAGGTGCATTAACTCACTAAATTGCTAATAGAGTTTTACCAAAGACGAAAATGAGGGGCTGTGGAATTTCCATTAGCTTATCCAAATCCTGATATCCACAGCCCTGGGTCATCATCCCGCAGCAATGGTGACTGGAGGCGTGATTGGGTTTCTGAGAGTCTCGGAGCGTTTTGGAAAGGATCGAGTAGTTGATGCAGTACTAAATACAGAATAGAAACAGAAACTGCAGCTTATACATGACCCCTTCGTGTAGCTGTGCCTACATCAGATACTACCAATAATCCGCTTACCGGAGTAGCAACTTTGAACTCGGCCACTTCTCCCGTCAGCATCGTTTTGATCATTGTTTCAAAGATCTCAACTTTGAACTTTTTCCCCATAAGGAGCTCCATAGGATTCTTCATGTTCCTCGTGTCATCTATAATGACCTCCGGCTCCCGCCAAGTACTGCACCGGTAATGAAATGTCACCTACGCCAAAAGAAAGAAGGAACAGGTTGAGAATCAATCCTCTGATGTCTGTCGATAATGTTAAATGCTGAACTCTCACCTGTACTGCGTATGCGTACAGCAGCGCACTCATTATATTAAATTGCGGAAACAGGCGAAGCCGAGATGGGTCATTATGTTATGACGTTTGTTCCTATTTGTAACCCCCTACTATTTGAACGTTCGCCAATGTCGCCAACGCCAAGTACAAAGACATCTGATTTATTTCATTTTGAGCTGCCTAATTAACCATATATATATATATATACCACTCGTCGTTTAGTAGTCGACCTGAAAGTCAGACCAACGAGCGCCCTTTAATAAACCCCGTCTCTTAATACATAGAGGCCGGGGCAAAATGTGTAAGTACGTCAATTTTAAAAACATTCCCCGCCCCCGAACTGTATTAGAACTTAGAACTAATACGAAGACACTACAATGTATACACGAGCTGATCAGAAATTTCGGTAGCTGGCGTAAAGGTACTCTTTCCAGTTTCCAAGATTGCTAAATACCGAGACGGAGAAAATAAGGTTTTTGCTACTTTTCTCGGACTTTTCTCCTCTCACTCCTCCAAGCATAACGAAGTAGTATTTACTTTTGTATATTGTCTCAAACTTTTGATAATATACTTTATACTGCGCTCTCTCTTATTCAAAACAAATTGACGTTTACAGGGTGTAATACATTACAGATTCACATAACGATAATATTAACATTACTTGATCTTGTTTAATAGAAAGCCGTGGAAAAAAGTGAGTTTCAACCGTGACTCATCATTTTATGAAACATACAAATAGTAGACAGTCGTGTATTTAGCGTTATCATGTTGATTGTGCAGACATTGTTCCCGTGACTAAAATCTTAACCTACTTTCTCATGATTTTAAGATTACTGAAAAAAATATCCCTAAGTTCCGGTATAATTTTTAATCTCGAAAGTTCAATTTGTTAAACCCTAAAATACGATGCTACGTACTCTGAATATACAGTATAACAAGATATTTCTTCAAAAACTCATTAATATCATTCAGTACCTTGGTCCCATAGGAGAAGCTTGACATAGGTCCTGCTCCAATGGTTAATATTGTTTTGCTGACCCCTGGAGGCAGCTGACCCGGCTCGAGTTTGTCGAGATCAAACTGGGCACGCTCAGTAGAGGACGATACTTTTCGGCGGTAGCTCTTTTCCTCAGGCAAAACCATCTTACCATCCGCGGAATGAATTTTAATCCAGTGTCAAACCAAGCGTCCAAAGAGTTCACGAACCTAAGTGCAAATATATAGCCCAACTATTAAAGGCAATAGAGAAAAGGGATCGCGTCAATTTTATCTACCTACTCATTGTTAGTATCTCAGTTTGCAGTTTGCAGTCCTATACCTAAATACAACCTACATATATGTATGTACATATGTACTACTACATAGAACGCCTCACTAATACACGTTTTGGACTAAGTATAACAATATATTGTTAATTAGAATAGATAGGCACCTAGCATTAGAGTATTAATTAAAATGGACCATTGTTTCCAGACAGGCCCGATCCGACGTGAACTATACCCTCACAGCTCACAGCGTTTTAACTACCCGTTCCTAAATAAAGTGTGAACTGCAAAATACTTACTAGTATAGTGCAAGTAGAATTGGACCCAGTGCAGCACAGTAATTGATAATTGGTTCGAAAAGTCTTCCTAAATTAATTTTTTAAAAGAACACTTTCAGGCCTATTATTTTACAAAACAATCAATTTTTTTTAAAATCACTTTCTTACCTATTATTGTTAAAAACAATCACACAGAGAAATGATGAAATGAATTGACAAGCTATCCGTTCAAGGTATTGGAAAAATCATAGTTGTAGAATTTTTTACCCCGAACAATGAGCCCCAAAGCTACAATAAAACGCTATCTTCCCTGTTCCCTGGGGCCAGGGAATCCAGGTAGTTTACAGGTCACACTTTGTTCCAACTTGCTCGTTTGTACGCGGCGCGGGCTGTAACTCGCTTCGCTGGCATCTATATGTAACTGTTTAAAAAAAATTACATGTAGCCCTTGATCCATTAGATCTGCATACAATCTACTACATACATATTATTTCCCAGATTTTCTTACAGATGATTTTGCCACCACCACTGTGCGCATTTTCATTTTTGGGCGTTATATCTCGCTTGACTTAGCTTGTCGATTTAGAGATTTGTCTAACCCATACAACTTCCTACTTAGCTGCGCTTTCTCCACGATGTACAGCTGTGCAGAGCACAACCAATACTTTTCCAGTTCACACTTTTTGTCGGATCGGGCGACCTTCACACACCCTAATTATTTGCGTCACTCTTAACTAAGTCATGCTTATAATTCTACTTATAGCCAGTGAATAATTTTGAATTACTTATATAGGACGGATTGTTGAAAGAAGCCTGCCACGGACTACGAAGTCCAAGGGATGTATTTACTTAGGTACTACGTGTGGACTTGAAAAGGCGACTTTGGTTACAGGACTACGGAGACAGCAGCGCCTCGACTTCCTAGTTAATTACTGAGAACCTGCCGTTAAACCGACTAGAACAGGATCTGAGGGGTTACTGGAAGCTAATGACAGTTTTGAATTTCCTCCGTCTCCGTATAAAATCAATAGGACATTAGGCACGCAGGCTATACCCGCCCGTAGTCCGTGAGTTGTGATAGTAGTGAGCCAGAGCCCAAAGGAGCAGATGATAAAGGCGGAGGGCAAATGAGACTTCGGTAGGTGGTCAAGAACGCAGGAAATCATTATGATCATGAATCGGGCGTACGACGACTTCTACGGATATAATATACATATATATATATAATAGGGACTTCTTAGACTGCGATTAACCAAACCAAGGTTCCATGAAATTGATTTCCGCCACAAGCTAGGGCTCGAGTTCGTGTCTTAGGCTGCTATTACGTTACGTCTCAAGGGAAGTCATTGGATTCCTTCCCGACGACGGTTTTGTTAAAATGGTAATTATGAAATAGATAGTACGTAGGTAGACAGGTTCACGGGCTTACTTCAGTCGATATTCCCGATTCCAATTTACTGTAACTCAGAATTCAATAAAGTGCGTAGATAGACGCCACGTCGCGAGGCTAATAAAGTCTTGCTTCTTGCATGTGAGGTGAAGCGGTAATACATATGGCCGCCGAGCGTCATTATCAATATGAGTCATTAATTAACATTAGGGTATAACGCACGAAAATACTGCGTTTCAGTTTCTAGGTCATTCCATATGGTACGAAGTACCGATGTAACAAGAACGGGTTGCTGAGACTTCTGAACAATTATGTATGACCTATCACGAAACACGTTTAGAAAGCACGTTTTCTTCGTATTTTCTAAGGGAAGATTCTAATTCCTCGAATCCCAGAAGCCTAAATAGAATTTTCAGTAATGAGTATCATGCCATGAACGAATCGTTGTAGAAGAAGTGCGTAGTACCTGAGCTGTTTTCTAGATGGGGCTTCCTCCGATTATAAAGCTACATACATAATGTACATGTGTAGTAATTCAAGACGTTTTAGACGTAAGTAGGTTTGTTTGATTGTTGTTGTTACAAGAAGAGCAGAAGGCATATTTTCGTAAAGTATAAAGTATACAACATCGGATGCGAGATGCGACGGATAACATAAGCCAGATTCCTAATTCCGATACCATTAATCTCAATACATAGTATATCAATCATTCCCACCAAAAATGTGGATTTCAAGTCAAGCCCTGATAGCAACAATTGTTTTTAAATTAAATCCAATCACGCTTTCTCTATTCCCATTCCACAGTTTTGGATCCGAATATACATACAATACACAATACCCATACTACAGATATTCCGATTCCAATTGCAATATCTTTCTTACCACGAACTAAGACCACCTTTCAAACCACACATTTGTATCTCCATATTTCAAGCTCGATCCTACAGCAAATAGTATTGGATTAATTCAAACTCCGATAAGAATTTTGATTAGTTTTTATTCCCACACCTCATCCATGATATGTCTTTATGTCGACGTCAGTGTATTTACCCCGGTCCATGGTCCTCGGACCTTGACCTGGAGTTAATTGATACAACCAGTTATAACTAATGAATAACGTGCGTGCGTTAAGAAATTCCGCAATACAAACGGGCAGCGACTTCGGTCTTGAGTGGGATTTGGGTCAAAAACCCGGTTTGCTCCCAACCAACTCTCAAGAGATTCTTTTTTCTCTCTTTATGTGTATAAGCGGTCATGGCGTAGTGGTTCTGCCTTGTACTATTTTGCACCCAATATCCCTAGGCCGAGGGTTCAATTCTCCACTTAACCTACTTTTTGGACTCATTAGGTTCATATATTTAAGTTTATTTAAGTTGGGTTAGGTTAGGTTACAGCGTACCATAACTACTCATTCGTCAAAACCAAACCAAACTAAAGGTTGCTTAATATAACCGAATTTCCAAAGTATTTTTAAAAAATAATTTGAAAGTTAGGTTAGATTAAGCTACATTTAGTTAGGTTAGGCTACTAATGTTATGTGAGCCCGAGAGGAGTGTTTGGGAGCAAACTGAGTTTTTGGCCGAAATCCCACTCAGAACCTAAAGATGCAAACGGACACGCACGACACACCGAATATTGGGCCTTGGTCCTCTTACGAAAATGCAATGGACTGTCGCACACAGAAGCATTTTAAGCTTTCATGTGAGGAGGAAAAGGCATGTGTCCGGGAACGGCGCATGGGTCAACTCCCAGCTCACCTAGACAACGAACGGATTAAAGCATACGGAGCGTACTATTCACACATGACTCTTTCCTCATCACGTGAGGGTTTAAATGTTTCTCCGTGCGACAAGCGATAATCCATTGTGCACTAAGGATGCGGTCCAGTTATATGTAAGTAGGTTAGGCTTATACCTATAGGGTCTACATATAGATCCTGTGTATTCTATGTATGTATGTATAAATATACAGTGAGGTTTTTAAAGTGGGCGAGTCCACCGGATTTAATTTGAGCGGGCCGAATAACCTCACTCTAGATACGTTGAAGCACCAGCGGACTTTGGTTAATACTTGCATACGTGCGAGCGATTACGTAGATATTTAGCGATCCAGATTAGCTTATAAGCAGCGATTACAAGTAAATTTGGTGTATATTCCAGCTGCACATTCATAATTATTTTCCCTTATGTATGAAGCCCTATGTAGTTCCCTGCAATACATACACCAGTCGGTGCTCCTTTTATTTGATTGTAAATTCTAATCTACTTTTCACTCAAAACATTTATTTATACGGCTAAATCCAATCTATATAATGCTCGGCTCCCGGTTCCAGGGCTTGTTTTGTGATTTAGCTGAATATCTGTAATAGTTATTCAGTAATCTTGACTATCGCATTTCATTTTCTCAAAGTTTCCCCAGCTAGATTATTCAATTAAAAAATACTTTTCCATCATTTTGTATCAAGTTTTACTCATCCATGATGTCCTCGGATAACAGCGGCACTGGGAAGGTTAATAGTTTCAGCTTAAGCTTCCGCTTGTAGTTCCATTTGTTGTGATTAATTCGGATTCGGCTTTTTTAAGCTTCCACCAGATAAACTGGACTTTGAATTCTGCTTCGCGTTTCGAGTACCAATTTGCCTTCTCACTCTTATACTTTTTTTTATTTATTAATTAGAAAACCGCATTTACAGTTTAAAATAAAGGGAAATTTTCTATTGAACTTACTATTGGCTTCCTGCCTCTGCGAGTCCTTATTCTAAAAGACAAACTATCCGAAGAAAAGGTTTGACCATATTATGACTTATTGAAGGCAGACAGACCATTTTCATGTGAGGGTAAAAAGTAGAATTGAATCCGAATTGAACTAAACCAACGGATTCGGCGTAGGCTATTCCACTGTTTTTAAACAATTGAATTCAAATTCGGATTCCGCTTCTTTCGGTTACGGCTTCGGATTCCACTTCATCTTCCCAAACCTGCATAAAAGTGATAAAAACTTATTTTTAATGGGGATTGTTTTAACATATTTTTTACCACTTCATTTGATAACGACCTGTGCTTTCTCTCTTTGAGTAAAGCAAGCCTAAAAGGAGCGAGTCGTAATGAATTGGTTGGGGTTCATGAGCACGAGATTTGAAGGAACATGCTATTTTGGTAGACGGAACAAGCAGCGGCAAGAGAGCCAAAAGCCAAAGCCGAACCAGAAAAGGTGGAACTGGAAACTGAAGAGAAAGGACTAATAAAGGACGTCGTGAGTCATGGCTGCCTTGACCATTCTGTCTCGATTAATCTCATCAGGTAACGCACTAATTACAGTCTACCACAGTCCACAACGTATCTTGGTCACATTTAATTTTGATCTTGAATGATCTTGATGAGAAACTTAATCTTTGTTGTTTTTTTTCTTTACAGGGGGAAAGCAACTTATTCCGACCGGAAGTCCCTCTCTCATCGCTCCCGCCTATCCTTACGTAAGCTGACATTTGATCCTACCCGATTTAAATAGGTACCCACTATGTCCCATATACGTACATCCGGGCTATGACGGTTTGTTGTACTTACCTATCTCCCTATTTGTCAAGTGTCAAGGTCATTTCAAACGTAATTCCCCTAAACATTAAAGAATATAGTGCTTTCCTAACCTTGTAGCTGTCAGGATGATCCATCTCGTAGTAATGGTTTTATTGTTATTTGACATCGCCATTTGATTTTCTATATGTTTGAGTTAGCAGGGAGCAGGGTGGTGAAACTATCGTAATTTTCAATTGTATTTAATTTCTATTTGATTAAAGAGATTTGCTAAGGCAAGACCAAGCTGGCTATCAGCCTCGACCATCCGGTTCTATGCAGCTCCTGCCGGTGAGAAGAAAGTTTATCTGCGGGACAAGCCCCATTGTAATGTGGGAACCATTGGACACGTTGACCATGGGAAAACAACACTAACTGCTGCAATCACTAAGGGTACCTTTGGTTTATATGTATTAGTTGCCTATATATGTATTATGCATATTGTGTACGCTTATTGGTTGAACTGCGTTGATTGTAATTTATAGTTCTCGCGGAGAAGGAATTGGCATCCGTGAAGCGCTATGACGAAATTGACAATGCACCCGAGGAAAAGCAGCGTGGTATTACCATTAATGTGGCTCACGTTGAGTATGCTACTGGAAATCGTCACTACTCTCACACTGACTGTCCTGGTCATGCTGACTACATTAAAGTAGGATTTTAATTACAGTTATTTATTACTTATCACGTTATAACTTATTACTCACTGCTTATATTACGCCAGGAAGACTTTACGTACTTCCAAATCTAATTTGATAACGTGTCAATTTACTCACAGAACATGATAACGGGAACTGCTCAGATGGACGGAGCCATTCTGGTCGTGGCTGCAACAGACGGCGTCATGCCGCAAACGAGGGAGCATCTCCTTCTCTCAAAACAGATTGGAATTAAACATGTTGTGGTTTTCATTAACAAGGTACATGTACTTTGATTTTCACGTCATACTTTAACAAATCGTCAGGTTTCGTATTATTCACGGTTATCACGTCTTACTTCCAGGTGGATGCAGCTGATGCGGAAATGGTAGATTTGGTTGAAATGGAAATTCGTGAACTAATGACTGAGATGGGTTATGATGGTGATAATGCTCCAGTGATCAGAGGGTCCGCTCTTTGCGCTTTGGACGGAAAGAGTCCCGAAATTGGTGAGATATATTTCAATAAAAATAGTTCCTACAGAAAACAAAAAAATCTCACAAAAAATATTCAATAAGGTCTGAATCCTTTAAGAAATAGCTAATAACCCCATGAGAAAAAACTACACAGCTAGAATCGGTCACCAAAAAAGAATGGTAAAACCTATAGAAAAATATTGTAAAAAAGCTGAGATCTAAAAAAATATTGCAAAAAAAAAGTTTATTCTAAGTCCCATAAGAAAATACCTCTAACATCTATTGAATACCCTCAAGAAAACGTAATAGTAAATCTCATAAGGGAACCCCTCTAAAATCCCGCAAAAACTTAATGCAAAGTACTATAAAATATAAAGTCCCATCAAAAATTTCTCTAAAATGTACTAAATCCGGAGAAATTGTTATGTAAAATTCCATATGGAATTCAATCACAAAATTCGGTAGATTCCAAAGAAGTGTAATGTTAAATCGCATAAGGAAAGGCTAAAATCGACAAAATCCCGAAAATATTTAATGCTAAATCCCATAAGGAAAGGAAAGAACAATTACAAAACAAAGTAGTTAAAATGTCAACGTTAAATCCCCTTATACATTTTAGGACAAGATGCCATAATGGAGCTGCTGAAAGCTGTAGATAGTTACATCCCTACCCCAATCCGTGATCTGGACAAGCCCTTCATGTTACCAGTCGAAAACGTGTACACCATTCCAGGTAAGGTTCAGCTGTTTGTAAAGATCCTTTATTGCCGTGTTAACCTAGTAAACACGGTTATGTATTTGGTTTGTCTATCTGTCCGTCCGTCTGTCCCTTCCCTTTAAAATAGCTTCCCTCATTATCGTTATATTTAGATAGAATCCTGAGCATTAAGACGCCTTCCTGCTTCATACCCGCGTGATCGCTCCTATACGCTCACTCTAACTCTGATTTTTATATTAAATACTTATATGGAACCTCGGACGAGGCTTATCATGTGCCAGCTTCACACAGCCTCTCATCATATGTAGTTTTAAACCCTGCGAAGCAAAATAGTTAACTGGTACTGGTACCGGTACTGGAAATTCATCTGTACTGGAATCCCTAATAGGGATTTATAACTCATCTCAAAATTAATATTAATTATTACAGTGCGTTTCTTGATCACGCAGGACGCGGAACAGTTGTGACTGGGCGACTGGAACGAGGTGTGCTAAAGAAGGGGAATGAATGTGAGATCCTTGGATTTGGTAAAACCACAAAAACGACCGTGACCGGGATTGAGATGTTTCACAAAATATTGGAAGAAGCTCAGGCTGGGGATCAGCTGGGCGCCCTTGTCCGTGGTATCAAGCGGGATGAAATCAGACGCGGAATGACGCTCTGCAAGCCTGGTACAATGAAAGCTCATGATAATGTCGAAGCTCAGGTAAAATAAGTCCTTCAAGATTTGACAGTCAATCTACACTGAATACTCTCTGTAGCAATCTTATCTATAACCTATGACACCTGAAATTATAGGTTTACGTCCTGACCAAGGAGGAAGGTGGACGGTCCAAGCCCTTTACAACTTTTATTCAGTTACAGATGTTCTCTAAAACTTGGGACTGTGCCACTCAGGTAGTTATTGCTGGGAAGGATATGGTGATGCCTGGTGAAGACTCCTCGTAAGCTACATTTCAAAATTAATCAACAATAACGTAGTTAGTACTTTTTATTTGTCTTATTATATTCCCATCCTTAAATTAAAATTATGATCAGTGAGACTTTAACATTGCTAGCGCTCCTTTTCAGACTTCAAATGAAGCTCTACCGTCCGATGGTGTTGGAAAAGGGACAGCGATTTACACTTCGGGACGGGACGACCACGCTTGGAACAGGGGTCATCACGGGTCTCAAAACTAATCTCTCAGAGGGCGAGCGAGCCCTCCTCAGTGAAGGAAAGAAGGGGATTGAAAAACGGGCCAAGAAGGCTGCGGCTGCCAAGGCTTAATGCCGGGAATGAACAAGAACTTCCAACTTTACTATCCTAGCAGTTATCTACACCTTTGTTTCTCATCAGTCATTGACAAAAATGTATTAGTCTAAGCTAGAAGCAGAGAATGGTTGTCCAATATATATTTCCCAGTTATGATTGGCTTCGTTTTTACTTAGGTTTTATGTATGTGGAACCGATTGAAAGTTTACAATAAAAAAAAAAATTACTTACAAACTTGTCTTTATTCGGGTTCATGTTCTTGTACTTATCAGAAGAATGGAGTTGGATAGTTCTGGGGATTTGCGTAAAAACCTAGAATATGGCCTAGAATATGGCCTAGAATAAACATGCAATTTTTTTTACTCAAAAATTTTATTTGCCTGTAAGTGAGCGAGAGCTGACGCTGTTAACAACTTATGACATTCGAGTATAGGTAGTAATGAAAGAAAAGGTGATGTAGAAGTGTGATGTAGATGTGTAATAATAAACAAATTAATGTTTAATAAGACCAAAGATCAATTTTGATGAAGGGTTACACCCTCCATGGTCTCCTCAACATTAATATTATGGAGGTTAAGGGTTTCGTATTTATAAATCTTCGTCGTCGTCCGGAAGGGCGACCTCCGCTGCAGCCTGTGGAATAAATAATAAGGAAAGATGTAGAAGTAGGCATTACTGACTGTCCTTGTATGGATAGCTATGGTTACCTTAAGCTCATTCTGAATCTTTAACTGCCACTCAGGATCCATGATGACTTCTGGAGGAGCCAATGCAGGCATGGAGACAAGTTCCAAATTGGGATCCCCAATCAATTTCCGTGCCAACCAAAGGAATGGTTTCTCGAAGTTGTAGTTACTCTTTGCAGAGATGTCGTAGTACTGAAGGTTTTTCTTCCGGTGGAAAACAATACTCTTGGCCTTCACCTTCCGATCCTTGATGTCAACTTTGTTCCCGCAGAGAACAATTGGGATTCCTTCACATACTCGAACCAAATCCCGATGCCAGTTTGGTACATTCTTGTATGTCACTCGCGAGGTTACATCGAACATGATGATAGCACAGTGGCCCTGCAGGAAAAGATTCATTATTAATATTTATACCGTCACTCATAGTTTCGCTGATTAAAGATTGTTTTATGCTCAAGGGCACCCAGATGTAAAAAATTCAACTTACTTGAATGTAATAGCCGTCACGAAGTCCACCAAACTTCTCTTGTCCTGCTGTGTCCCAGACATTGAATCGAATTTGGCCACGGTTGGTGTTGAATACCAGAGGATGAACCTCAACCCCAAGAGTGGCCACGTACTTCTTTTCAAACTCTCCAGTCAAATGCCGTTTCACAAATGTGGTCTTCCCCGTACCCTGTTTAAAATATGCCCATCAAAACGGTAATAATAATATCAGTTTAGCAGTACTGCATACTAACTCACAATAAATGATTGAGTCAAATAATTATTATGCTAATTGATAATTCCTGTATATTTACTTACACCGTCCCCAACAAGCACGCATTTGAATGTCGGCATATCTTGAACTTCCGTAGCCATTTTGATCACAAATAGGTTGTTTAATCACTCGATTACGTCAATAAGCTGAAAAAATGTAAACGATATTCAGAATATGCAGTATTAGCACTTGAACACATGGAATACGGAATTATACATTCGCCGCTCACTTCTTTCTTGAATCGGCAGGCGCCTAAATATTTTGCTAGTCCACTGTGAACTGTGATGTCGTAACACCGAACTTTCGATTTCTAATTCAGCCATAAACCATAAAAACACAGTAACAATTATAAAATATATTTTGTTCTTTGAAGCACGACTAAGGCTTGAATTCAAATCCTGGGGACTACCCAGTATCGCTGTATTCGCATTTAATATACATATAATTCCAATCCAAGTAGAGGACGAACCCGTTCTATGATGTGACCCTTTTATCTGTTTAATCTCCACATCTACATACAATAGACATGGCACTCTACAGTGACGCTGTATATTATATTGTGTGAACACACACTCAGTAAAATAACATATCGCGCTTCCCAACTATGTAAAATGAAGTACTAGTCCAAAATCATGAACTTCACTAAATCACCGCTGCTCATTTTCCAATTTCTACCATAAGAAATAATATGATGTATTAACTATGTAATATATAATACGAAGAAATAAATGGCATTAAAAGTTGTGATATTCCATACACCTAATTAAAACCTTTATACTAAAAAAAAGAGTCAAATGAAACGACCCTCTTTCAAAGAAAACGTATAATATGGAAATGAAACCGGCTCCTCCTTTTTCCTCAGCCCATGCATGATGGGAAGGAATGGGAGGCCACGGATCACGTTTCCTTCCTGGTTTTCTGCAAAATTCTGCGACAACCAAAGTCGGACTTACCTTTTTTCACTTTGAACCCGACACCCTAACCCGAAACGTTCCATAGACTAACCTATGAATCATGGAGTTAGAAACGTGCCGTAAATGACTGAAAACGTGAGGTCTCTGATTCACTACGTCTTAAAAATGTAATGTCCTAGCCAGGCTGTACCACCTAAGCTTACCCATTATAATTCATTAGCCTACAGTGGAAGGAATATGTGATGTAGTTTGGCGACCTGTGGAAAAAGGCGGTAGACCTAGAAAAACGGCTCCCTACCTCCTACCGGCTAAAGCTAAAAATCCATCTACGATTACAGTTAAATAAAGTATGACTAAAATAAGCCCGAGGTCACTTACCAGAAGGTGCAGTGAAGGTCAAGGTCAGGCGGCCCTTGTCCCAAACCAAAGGATAACTTTAACTTAGAATTTTGAGAGATAAAAAAATAGGAAGCCGAAAGAGCAAAATAGTAGTGGAGGAGTTGAGGACTGAACTGAACTGGACTACTGACTAAATCCGATGGTTCTCGAATAATGGCCACAATAAGCCACGGCCCACGTCCTCGGCTCACGCCGGTGCTGCTGTGCCTATGAGAGTGGGGGGGTTGTGTGCTCACATTTAGGTCGTGGGGTTTGTCAATAGGTCCTACGTAGGAATCAAACTAACTTCACATTTAATTACACCTTAAATGGATTAGTAAAATCAGCGGAGCATGAAATACAATTTTGCTTATAACTGATCCACTTAAACAAGAAATATTTTCAATAAATTGGATTTTTGTATTTTTATATTTGTAAGCCAAATTTACTAGAAGAGGCCTGACATTTGAGAGCGGGTACGGCAATGCAGTGGTACAGGCAGAAAGCTACACTATGGCCTATATGAGGCTGAACGCGGCAAGGAACTTGCTGGATCCCAGTAAGTGTAAGAGCAGGGCAGTAGCGTATGAGAAAATATGGCAAGTGGCCCGTTCAGGTCCTCTTATTCATTGAAACTGGGTAGGAATTCACGTTTCTCCTGTACGTATTTACGTAGGTACATCGTACATGAGAGAGTGAGACACATGGGACGGAACGGATCGGATATGAGACCGTTACGTGTTACTCCAGCAGAACTCTACTGAGGAGTGGAAGGGACTGGGCTTCATATGGAGGGGAAGTCGGGTTCGATTAATCCGGTAGTGAGCTGGCCTCCCTTTCTGACTCCAAACCTATTTTTAAGCTCCATTCTCTTGGCTGGAGTTATGTGGTAGGGAGTTGAGGGGCTCCGGCAGAGAGGTTACGGAATTCCGAATTCGGTACACGCACCCGCGGAACGGTCCCGCTAAATCAGGAGGCTGGGCTAGGAGGAAATTGACGCTTGACGTGTATCGACAATGTGCTTTTCATCTCAGATTAAATTACTCGAGACAGTAGCCAGCAGACCGATTAAAGGGGAGAGGGGAACGCTATTGTATTGAAAACTCGATGAGACGCGACTGAAATTTTGTATTGAGTTTTAAATGAATGAGGGGATACTTATTTTGTTCTTTAGTCTTCATTACATCGTTCCCTATTACTTTCATCTTGGTAATTATATGCGTCTATCTTGGGCGGGAGGCGGGAGGGCGTCATAATTATTTCGTTATTAAAATAAAAGTAATTCGTGTAGGAAAAATATAGGTTTTACTGGGAAATCTCGAAACAAAATAAAACAAGAGCTCGTCAGAGCACTTGTTACAACTTATAGTTAAATTATTTTTTACAAGTAAAGACCTCGCCTTCGGCTCGGCTCGTGTCTTATATTTGCGCACGCGGCTCCGCCGCTTAGCGGGTTTGGCTCTACGTTTGGAACTAATTAGTACAAATATTTATTTAGTAAATAAATCCATTACATAAATCTACAAATGGTGTGATGCTAGCAAGCCACGTCACAGAAACAAAGGACCTACGAACTGTGATGCTAGACGCTGCTGGTAAGATTTAAGAAACAGACAGAAAATAGAAAAAGGCAGCATCACGTTTTGTGGATACTTTATTTCTGTGACATAGCTTGCTAACATTACACCATTTGTTGAGTTAAGTAATCGATTTATTTACTAAACGAAATATTTGTACTAATTCGTTCCAAGCGTAGATCCAAGGCCAATAAGTGGCTCTGCCGTGTGCGCAAGTATAAGACACGAGCCGAAGGCGAGGTCTTTACTTGTATTTTGCATTTTTTTCCTGCAGCGTTATGAATGAGATTTCACATTATTTTCTCTCTCCGCTATTTGGTAATGCTATAAAATGGTTTATTAATTATGAAATTATGTCTATCCCAGAGCTCTGATGTCTGATAGGACACAAATGAAGTAATATATGAAACTTATATAGGTACCCTAGCGAATAACGTGCTGCCGTCTACTATTGCTTATGTCTTAGGTTCCGATTCAAGCGACTTTGAACTGTGTAAACCTGAATCTGAGTCCAAGTAAACCCGGATCGATTGTGTCTAGTAATAAGTACTAATAGCTGTGTGAAAAGCAATATAATCCTTGAAAATTAAATAGCAGATCAATTTCAATTTGTGACCCATCGTACCGGACTTTGTTCCCTCGCTATTGTTTAAAACGTTTATGCAGTGCAAGATCCAATCTTGAATCAGGCTCCAATTCCATAGTGCATTAATTCCTGCGCCGTGGAATATTAGAGGCGGGAAACCGTCCCGCCTCTAATATTCCGCGGCGGGTTCAAATCTATTTGAATTTGCTTGAACATATCTACTCTGATGCTATCAGGTTTGGGTTTGGGTCAGGCTCAAATCCAGTCAAGATCACCCGACACCTTCAAAACCGGGCCAATCCGTTCGGTTAAATTAACATTTTCGAAGGTGTGACAGTGTCAAGACCTGGACCTGGACCACGTGGAGTTGTGCTTGGGCCGTATGTCAAGTCAAAGTAATTTAATAATGCTAGTCCTCGTTGTTGTTATGCACCATGGAGGAATTAACAGTGTCAACAAATTCCTTTAGGATTCTCAGAAAATGTCAACAAAAGTCGAGGAAATCCGTTGCTAGGGGTCATGTTTTTGGCCCTTAAGGTACTTGACTCTAAAAATCCCAAGGTGAAACTGAGTCCTCGTATTGGGCATAACTTTTTGCTGGCGGAATTTGGTGGGTCTGGGATGAGAATTGCGATCAGGATCCGGCCGGCAAGCCAAACCTTGGAGCAATTTTATAATAGTTAGAAAAAAAACGGTTTCTATCAGTTAATATTGTTTCTTATTTTATATGTATCACCATCACCCCCGGATTTAAGTCCCTAAATGGTTCATTTTCTCCGTCTATTCATTTCTTACGGAGACAATGTACAAATACATCTTGCGGTTCGAGCTCCATCTGCCGGCAGTTATGAAGACCAAATAAATCTTGTCGAGTAACGAATAGAAAGACGTAACTTGTTTGGGAAAAAAGCACGAATATTTTGGTCTTTCACTGTTTGTCTTTGGGTAAAAATTCAGATAATTTACACTCATATCTCCCCAAAAAAATAAGAAATACATTGGTGCTCCGCACGTAAGCTAGATTGTGGGGTTAGACTAGGGTTGCCCCCAAGCTTCGGCTGCAGAAGCAGGGCTAGACGCCGGTTCGGCCCTGCTTCGGCCTCTACGCATTTGTGCCGAAGCTTCGGCCGAAGCAGACAAAGTAAATAATCATCAGAATCTTGAAAAATATTCATTTTTTGTCCAGCTTATGTCACACGCTAACACGAATAGTCCAGTTGTTTAGTCTTGTAAAGATACAAGTAACGACCTTGACCCTAAAAATCCCAAGGTCAAGCTGGATCTTCGTATTGGGCATAACTTTTTGCTGGCGAGATTTGGTGGGATTTGGGATGGGTTGAGAATTGCGATCAGGATCAATCGGACAGACTAGAGATGCCAACGTTTTGTTTCGTTTCGTTTCTGCGGGGAAACGGAAACGGAAACGAAACGGAATGAGTAGAAACGGAAACGGAAACGGTCTCGCAAATAGGAAACGGAAACGAAACGGGAACGAAACGGAAACGAAACGGGACGAAACGGGACGAAACGGGACGAAACGGGACGAAACGGAAACGAAACGGGACGAAACGGAAACGAGGTTTAAAATCTTCGCTAATTAAAGCTAATAAAAACCAATGTCAAACTCTAAAATACTTGTCAAATTATATTCAAAGTGCTTAAGTAACCTAATGTGTAATTCAAAATGTTTATTTTAATGCAAATCTAATGTTAATTTGCAAATTAATTTTAATAAAACATTCCACGAAAGAATCTGTTTGAAAATTACAGACAATACTAACTACTTACTGAGAATGCGGTTAGTGTAATTTATAATACCATATATCGTATCATAAAGAATTTACAGCCACAAAAACTTTAAAATACTCGGAAATACACACATTTTGGGCGATTTCACTAGTTCTATTATAAAATTACCGTTTCCGTTTCGTTTCCGTTCTGTTTCCGTTTCGTTCCCGTTTCTATACAAAAACGGAAACGAAACGAGAGCATACCGTTTCCTCAAAAAGAAAAACGGAAACGAAACGGAGGGCCGTTTCCGTTTCCGTTCCCGTTTCGAAACGGAAAGGTTGGCATCCCCAGCCCCAGGACAGACCAAACCTTGGAGTGATTTTATAATAGTTTGACAACGTCGTACACTTTCAACTTAGACCCTTTCCCCCGTTATATGCTTAATTAAAATATAATATTCAGCTGTAATCAGTTGTGCAAACATAAACCTCCGGCTCTGCTAGGTGCCTGGAGTAAAGGAACAGCAACAAGTATAAAACATGGCACATGAAATATAGTAGTTTTGCCGTTTTTTCGTAGGTTTTTGTATATTACTGTTTTGAGAACCTGCTACGCTCCCAAACCCTGCGGAATTAAGCTCGTCTTCGTCAGAAGACTCGATGGATACCCCACATGACTTCTAACAAAGCTTCGGCTTCGGCCGAATCAGAAAAATGCCCGTTTCGGCGCAACCCTAATTTAGACCCCTCCTGAAACTTCAGCCGCGCCACGCCCCTGGAATCCGGAGACCATCATCAGACGCAAAATCCAAAAAACCATTTCGACACTAAGCAAAGCACAGAATTTTCATTGTAAAAGTTCCACGACTTGAATGTTGAAGTAGCTATTGCTTTTATTTCATCAAATGGATGGAAATTAAATCAATATTGAATTCAACATCCAATCAATCTACTGATAAATGCTTTTCCTCCAAGGAAATAGAGTGTTGGGCGGACCTTTGGATTACGTTAATTACACAGAACGCAAGTCCTTACAGTGACCTAGTACATAGGAACCCTAAACTAATTTATATTGTTAGTAGAAATCCTTATCATTTTAGATTATTAGTACTTGAACTAGCAGTTATCAAAACTAACTGAATCAGTTGTTCCTAAATTTTGTTATGATAGCCGCATACATAGTATCTAAAGCTCATTCACGTTGAAGTAAATAGACGCCTATTATATCAATTGTAGTCCACATTCCATATGTGAGATGCGCACTTCGGGATTTGTGAATATCGTCCTTCGGACAATAGTGCTACTAATTTCATTCGGGAGAGACTCGGCAGGAGGTTCCTTTGTTGATCCCGGAGCCGTCCTTGTTGACAGATTTGAAGGATGGGGAAGTTCATTGGCCTGGTTCGGAGACGTTTTGGGCGGGATGCCACAGGACGTTCAGGATGAAATCACAGAAGCACTCTTCTCGGTATGCCATTCCAAAAGTTCCAGGGGCCTGTATGCAAATTCAAAGTCTCTGATGTAATCCCTGATAATTGCATGTTTCCTTTAATAGCCCCAGAAGCTGAACCTGAATATTCTCCGGTACACAATTGGAGGGACGACGCCAAATGAGTACACCTGCGGACCTTACCGAGCCGGCGGAGCAACGGAATCCTTCCGAGATGGGCTCGACCGCCCTTATGACTGTAATCAGTTCATATCTTAATGAACCATGCTATACATTTCCTACCCAGCCATTCTGTCGAATATTCATTAGTTTTGATGTTGATAATTCAGGGTCACGGGATCCACGTCAACGGCAGATCCTCCTAGCTGCCAAGGAACTGGGTGTTGATACTTTCGAAGCCTTTTCCAATTCTCCTCCGCAGTGGTAAGGGGTAAATTGGCTCTATGTACTAGACAGTATTTAAATTGTCTAATATTCCCCGCAGTTGTCCCCCTCTATCTTTAGGATGACTATCTCTGGGTGTTCCAAAGGGAACGATGCCGGTGGGAGCCTCCACAAAAACTTTGACCCCGAGAACGGGAACGGGGACCTCTTTGCGGACTACCTGACGGAAGTTGTCAAATACTATCGAGATAGCCAGAACCTGACCTTCCAATACTTGGCCCCATTCAACGAGCCGTCCTCGGGCTACTGGGGCGGCTCAAGTTCGGGCCAGGAAGGTTGCAACATGGACCGGGCCGGCATGGCCTCCGTCATTCGGAGCCTAGATCGGAGCCTGAAGGACAAAGGACTCGACTCCGTCCAAATCTCTGTGGCCGACGAGACGAGCATTGACGTGGAGGTTGAGACCCAGGACTACTTTCGGGACTATGGGCTGACTGGGCTAATTGCGAAAGTCAGTACTCACGGATATGGAGGGAGTCGGAGGGACTTGATCTTCTCGGTCAGTCAGCGGGACGGACATGCTCTATGGATGGACGAAATGTAGGTTTGGCTGGTTGTAAATTGCTACGGAGGTCTTGAGACCGTTAGATGGTTCCGCTCCTCAATTCTGTACACGACGGTTCTGGTTAATTGACTTTAGCAAAAGTATGCAAACCACAATTTCCAATGTAAGGCAGGTTTGGAACCAGCAATACCTTGCAGAAACCCCGCTAATCGAATCTGGTTGACTTGTATTATTCCTCCTCAAAACACTACACTCCATCCAAAATAAGGATGAAATTCATATGATTAATTCCGGTTTTTGTAGATTTAGCAATTGCTGCTGTATGCATAATGCATATATGTATGTATCGGTACATTCAGTAAATTATTTTAGGGGCTGGACTGCATCCCCGCCTGAGGATATGAGCCAAGGCTTGTCACTAGCCAGCCGAATTGTTCTGGATCTAAGGACCATGTTACCATCGGCTTGGGGTACTTCAGTACTAGCTTATATTCTTTGTACCGGAAACACAATAAATTTTGTGGAAGCACTGTACCATACGGCCTAGCCAAACTCAATCTAATTTTTCGCCATCACCAGTAACTTAATCTAATACGTTATAAGTTTTAATATCCCGAAATTGAATTAAAGCCGAATTGAATTTTTCGGTTAAATGTATATTTATTTCGGGACGAAACTGTTAACGCTATTCAACCCCATACTAATTCCAATATATTATATGTTAGTAATCTAACACACAATATCTGGCAAACAGTGTACTGGCAAGTACTGGAGGATCAGGTGGGGGGTGCATGGGGCCTGATTGATGTTCCATATGCTGAACCAACTCTTCAAGGCATTCGGTACAACTCGGGCTACTTCTCCATGCTACAGTTTAGCAAGTACATTCGGAAGGGTATAACCGAAGCAAAACCACAAGTCAGTTTCGTAACCGAACCGGGAAATGAACTTTCCTTTACAATTTCAGGTTATAGAATTATCCACGTAAACGATGAAAATACCTTGGCAGCCTTTGATGAAAACAGCTCTACCCTAGTAAGATTCTCCCATTTATTTTAAATACAATTCATATCTATTAGTTCTGAAATACTTTCAATATAAGATATTTCCAACAGGTCCTTGTTATAGTAAACGGCGGCTCAGAAGATGTCACAAAGGACTTTGACTTGACTCTCTTCGCTACGCTTGGCGAAGTCAGAGCAACCCGTACGAGCCCTTCGGAGCAAAACACTGTGATCCCGCCCCCTGAAATAAGTATTCAGAAGATGCTGTCCCTTCTCGCCGCGCCGCAGTCCGTGACAACGCTAGTCATAAGCCAGGCTGCGGCCAGTGATCTATCGGAGGGTAACCTAATAGAGAATGGAGACTTTGAGACAGGGGAAGGGGATCCGAAGCCCTGGACCTTGTTCTTTGGCACAAATGGCGGTGCGAATCAAGACTACTTGCGTAGGGGAGACTATAGTGGGTTCATTCGCACTACCGACTCTGACCTCTCCCTGAATCAAGACCTAGTTCTGCCTGCTAGCCGGACCTACTATTTAACGGCCTGGGTGGCTTCGAGCGGGTCAGGAGCCACGCTTGGGCTCAAAATTAATGACGAGCAAGGGCCTGAGTTGAAGGTGGTGGGGTCGAAGGGCTACAGCAGCTACGGGATCCAGGTGGATGGGGCTGATGGGGACAAGTTGAGCCTCTATTTGTATGCCCCCAAAGATGGGTCCGAGTCATTCATTGATGATGTGACGTTGCATTGAGCTTAAGGCACATTTCTGAAATAGAATGAACAGTGATTAGTAAAGACGAATTTATGCAAAGATATAAAATCCTAATAAATAAAGTCCTCTGGTTATTAAATGCTTACATGTAAGCCATTGAACAGGTAATTCCTCGAAGCCTCCAGTATACTGACTTCTCTTTTCCAGTTATTACACAAACACGGTCTGAACTGAGCTTATCTGAACTTAAAAATTCGTATTATTGAGTGTTAGGTCAAGAAAATTTGCCTGTAACTGTAACTATTCTTTGGCATATACGATAATAATTAATATTGCCGGAGATGTTCAGAGTTCAGATGAGGTATAGCTTTAGCTAGGTTTTAAGTTTCAGCCCAGTAAATCATTCTTTCTGAAGGGAGCCATGGCATAATTTCATATAAGCATTTCACTCCAACTTTCACCTTCAAGCACTTAACTCCAGCTTTTCCTTTTCCATTGTACCTACACCATGCATGTTCTCAAGCGTGAAATACTCCAAGCCAGCCTTCTCCAAGACTCGTAAAGCTGTTTCTAGCATTCGGGAACAATATTGTCATTCTATACGAATATTTACGTCCATGCATTACATATACACGCCCGTTCTCTCGGAGTCTGTATACGCCTTACGTACGACAGTACGAGGATGCATTTGAGCTCGGGAATCGGCAGGACAAGCTCTCGTAACGTCGTTACGTTGTTCCAGAAATGATCATTTGTGCAACATCCTCCTCAGGGTCCTTCGTCCCTCAGATGGGTCATTACCATTACAGTAACTAGGCTTGGGTTACCATGGTAGAGGCGACTACAATCTACAAGGTTCCCCGGAGCTCTTCTTGTAGGCTCAATAAAAACTAATTGTAGGAATTCAAATGCTGAAACTAAATACCTATGTATATTTAGAACCTTAGCTTTGCGTATCAAGATTCTAGAAGCTCCTCTCCAAAATATGTCAGGCTTTGACAAATACGGTTTACAATTTTTTTTTAAACCGGACTCAGCAATTTGTTTAGTTGAGTATGCACGGAGCAAAATATTTTGAATGTATATAGAAGCCTCACCATGTTCGATTCTCCAATATCGTTTTGGGAACTGGGATGCGTAGATGGAGCCATGAAAGATATAATTGGGAAGATGAGATGTTAAGATACTGACACTAGCTGATAGAGCTCCGCACAGATCCGGCTCAGGCTCCGCAACTTTGGGAGCCGAGTCTTTTAGCTCCGGATCCAGATCCAGCCTCCCTGGATCCGGCTCCGGAGCCGTCTCTTTGGGAACTAAATATTCCTTCTTATTAAACTTGTCCTGATTTCCATTCACTTCACAACTCACAGACCAGCACACCCTAGTTCTCAGAATGAGTAAGTGATATGTCAGGGTGTTTAAAAAATTCCTGACGGAAGACGAGCAGATCAATTTGAATGAAATCAAGTTTTATTGTAAGGCCAGACATTAACAGTTTACAAACTATTTTCAGATTTTTAATACCGGAACTTAGCACTGTGCAAACTTAGAAAGTAGAAAAATTAACATGAGCCTCTTATGGGAGCTTCTGCTCTGGATACAAGCCAAACTCCCTGGATACCGGAACTTTTGTTGAGTTTTCGAAAAGGGACCGTGCACGAACTATGCTTTACATGTTTATGGTGCACAAGAGATAGAAGTTAATGTCACTGCGTAAATTAAGCCATTAAAGGCAGGATTAGCATCATGAATCATGAATGCAGATTATGACATAAGGGAAAAAAGTTTAACCACTCTGCTCTTTCGCCTCAACTTCACTAAATAGAACCGCGCGTTCAAATTACCCTCTAAAATTTACAAACCATTATCCATCATTACTGACACTGGTTTTACTGATGCTGATCCAGTTGCTCCGGAAAACTAGGGAAATTATTTATTTTATATGTAAAATATAAAATTACCTATATAATTATGCATATTTTATAAGTAAAAAATAGTAGGTGCGAACATTTATTTTACCTGAAATTGTGATATTATGATGCTTTTTCGTTCGTTTTCAGTTAGTGTTAGGTTAGAGCTCGGAGGCGGATCCGGCTCCGGCTACAGCTCCAGAGTATCGGCTCCGGCTCCGGCTCCGGCTACAGCTCCAGAGTATCGTCTCCGTCTCCAGAATCCAGATCCGGCCAAACATGGTCTGGTGTATAACGTTACTAAAGCTTCACATGACTTCTACTAGCTGAAAACGGCACTCACTTACTAGTAGCTACGCTAGGAAAGCTTTACTAATTCACTAAACTTAGCCTTAGCGAACCGAATTTTTGTGTCCGCCACACAAATAATTTCAATAGCGAGGCTCTGTCGCTTTTCCTAACTAGAAGTCAGTATTTTTAGTTGCCATAATAAGTGGTCGTTAACATGAAACTCAAGGGTGTAGATCTTGATCGAGATGTAGGCGTTTAATTCAGAGCTCACGGGATATTCCTACGTAGGATGGTGGCATTGCTGCTACGTATCTGTTTCTACACTTAAAAATAGTTTCCATATCCTGTCCCTCAACATCGTTTTACGGCTTAACATTGGAGGACTCCGTTCCGGATCACAACAAGTTTATGAGATTGTGTTTATGACGGAGGACTGCTGGCTGCCAGGGATAAGGTTGGAGATGAATAGAGTAAGTCGTAAAAGGCGTCCCAGTCACGAACAGAAGTGTAAGCTTTGGGAGAAAGCAGTTTGGGTTTTTATTAAATTCTAATGACGTCCTAGTCCCTGTCACCCGCCCCGGCCTCCCCTATTTTACGCCTAATGAAGAACAATGAGAGACACGACGTCATAAAGATTTAGGGCGTAATTAGATCCCAAAATGAATTTCTATGGAGCCCCGGGTCTGACAGGCGGCGGCCGGAGGTGTGCGTATGGGCTCCAAATCATCTTACATTAACATACTACATACAAGCACAAGTGTGTTGTTTGCATATATAAGCCCTAGCTTACTCTAGAAAACCGACCAGCATAAATTGTGGGGAGACTGGAAATTGAATAATATTTAATTCAATAATGGGTACCCTAGCCCTACGTACTCCAAATATTATAAGCTTATTTCAAAATTAACGTACACACATATAAAGCCTTTAAATTTACAGTAGAGAAGGTGAACCTAGTAAGGCAAGCGTACCAAAAAATAACTTGACAAATTGGCACGTCATTAGAGGACTTTGAATCAATCATCCATACCAACACACAAGTGTCAGGTTTCATAATAGTATAGAAACCCATGTTTGCCTTCCTCAAGAAAAATGTAAGGTCTCGAACTCATCTAAAATTTTTAGCTCTAAATTAAACCAAAGTCACGAGGCTTAAACATTGTTAATAATTAATAATGTTGATATCTCTCAATATTTGTATAGTATGTTCAAACTGTTCATTAAAATCGGGTAATAGTCATACTGACTGCTCAGTTTGAGAACTTCAATTTCGTATTGAAAATTATTATTTCACTACTTGCTAAAGTTTGCCTCTAAACTTTATAGATTTTTCGAGATCAAGATTTAGAGATCTCGATATTTATGGCTTCTAGATCTCGATGTTATAGATCGAGATCCGATACAAGATGTTGCTGGATTTGATCTTTAATGCATACATAGGGCTTCCAAACCATTTTTTACATTTAGTAAGCTCCTAACCAGAGTTTTTCTCACCAGATTTTTTTTTTTCTCACCAATCATTTCAACCTTATTATGAGCAAAATATTCTTGATTAAGGTAGTGCTGAATAATTTCCAAACGCAATTATACCGTTAGGCACGAAAAATAGGTAGGTAATTACTAAAATAAAGATTTCCCCCAATACGCTAAATCAGAAGGAATGGGTAGGTAGAAAACGGATGCACAGTGCTCCATGTTGTTTCGAGTGGTAATTCAATACTTATGTCGTAAAAGCTGTTCAGAAAGGAATAGGATCGTATGTATAACTACTATTAATTTCATTCACAGTAAATAAAAAAATGCGTTTAGAAAAAGCACACTACCCTGAACTTAAAAGCGCACTGGAAGGATAAAAACAAGAAACAAACAATCCAGGCCTAATTTTTGCGTCCCGTCGAAGTTCCTCCGAGATCATTTTCATGAATTCATTTTATTACAACATTGATTTAATCGGAGGACCTTTACGGACGCAAAAATTAGTCCTGGATTGTTTGTTTCTTGTTTTTATCTTTCTAGTGCACTTTTAAGATCAGGATAGTCTGCTTTTTCTAAACGCATTTTTTATTTTGGAGTTTTTTAAGCGCAATTTTTTTGGGAAACACACCTTTAGATCATTATATTAGTAGAACTGGTAGATATGAATTAAGAGAATTACTGTTGCTACGGGTAACACTGATGAATTACACTTGATAAGGGCAAGGAGAAACTCCCTATAAATAAACGTGTGTTAAGAATTAAGCTCGAAATGCGTCATTAAGAGATCACATATCTGAGGACCCCTTTGACCTTCAGAGGTCAAGTTAAGTTTTTTTGAAAGATAATTGTATGAACCACAAGAATTTCAATTGTTGGGCATGCTGAGTACATGGGAAGTGGGTTAAATGGCCACTTTGACGATGTTTTTTGAGGATTTAGGGCAGTAAACTACAATGTATCGAAAACGAGAATTGAGATTCGGCACCTACGTCGCATTCCCCAGTTTTTAAGTATCTTTAAATTTTCCCGTTAATTGAGCGGTTTAGCCGGAAAGTGCTCTTCAGACATTTCAGGGAAGGGGGGGTGCGTCTAAATGCATACCCTACGGGAGTTAACTTTTCACTATTTATTTACGCACACATCGTGCTGTCAAGGAGGGAACAGGTATCTTCCCGTTTAGGGAAAAATGCATCAATTCACCAAAGGTCTCAATCTCAATCTCAATAGAACTTTCGAAGTATTTATATGTAGCAACAAAGTAGATATGTGACATTTTACAGTCAATTAATACGTTCACGCCCACTGTAGGTGTCCGCTATTATTACTTGTCTTAAATAAACTAATAATTTAATTTTAAATGCGTAAATATATCTTCCATCTGGAATAAAAGGATGCTTATGGGATTTATTTTAATAGATACAGACTCCAGAATACAACAATATTTTTATAGTCTCTTCCTTCTTACTAAAGTTCAAAGTCAAGGCCATCGGCCCTTCACCGACCACATACTATTTTTTACAGTTCGTAGCGTTAATTTAAATATCTATGTAAATGATTCAATTCCAAGACTGTGCCTATGTACTAAAATCAGAGCAAGCATTGCAGGTACTGGTTCCCTTAAAATTGAAATATTTCAAATAAGATAATTATTGTAACATGCATACGTGTCTGTAATAAAAAATTGATTGCACATAATAAGACTGAAATTAGTGTTGATTAATTTGCTGTAATTTTACTCGTGCGGTTAATTCGTATTTTTTAAATTGTAAACTAATAGCCTCATGAACTTTTGCAAATGAGTTTTAAGAATGTGAGAATTAATTAGGCTGAAGCAAAGATATTAAAGTTTTCAGCATACTACTAGATAGGACTTAAGGACTAAACAATTTTGATTTGATTTTCGAGATGTCAAGTTTAGCAGCCCTAGTGGTCCTGAGTGAGGGGAGCCTGTGTACATTTGTAGCGAGAAGTCAGCATTTTTGAACAGCTCCTTAAGTTACCTAAGTGGGTCCATACTTACTGGCAGATAGCCGTAACATAGTCCTATGACAGAGTAGCCTATTTAGGCGGGAATGCCAAACCCAAACGTTTACTCAGTGCAGACGCCCCTTTGTCCCAAGTGATCCCGAGTTGGCTCCCTAGGCCTGATTCCTCAGGACGACAGGTTCACAAAGGCCCATTCAAGATTAAGGAGTTCCAGGTTCCCGGAACTAATTCCTTCCTGCCTTAATCCATGCTCGACTCCCTCTCCGCTTTCACTCTCACCTCATTCAGCCTAAATAGTTTATACCTTCCGAACGGACTGGAGGAGAGCTCCTTAACGCCTTCCGCCCTCCCACTCCCAGGATCTTCATCATACTAGGACCCCTATAGTCCGAGCCAAGGCCTGCTGGCTAGTAATTCTGTCGTCCCTTAAAACAGACGTCTGTCTGGCCTAATGGGGAAGCCGGAGGAGAAAGGGGAACGTAAAAGTTAGTGCCCTACTTACAGGCTACTCGGCTTCCCGGAGTCCAAAAATAAAATGGGAAGCTCCATAGGCCAAGGGAAAGGAGTTCTATATGTGTTTAGCCTTGGTTCCCGCACATGGCACATGCACTTGGGCTCTACGGAGGTCTACTCCTGGAATCAGGGACGGCGGCGGCAGGCCCATGCAGCTGCGCTCAAATTACAATCGGACATTGTGTCATCTCTGTCCCAATCAAGTAATATTAAACGCCTCTTAACATTTTCCATTCTGATTACTGTTACGTACCGCTAATGTTTCTTCAAAGATTAAATTAGGTTGGAATTGGATTTTGGACTACATAAATTTTGTAAACTGTCGAGTATAGTTTATATACCATAATATTTTTATTTTTAAACAAAATTTTATCCTCCGCCGAAGGCTTCTTTTAAGAGTTTATAATTTACCAGAATACATTTTAAGTCTCCAAAAAGATGCAAGCAGATACTTAAATTCTTGCTATATAAAGAATATTGATGTTGTAGCATAAGTTGTACAAAGTTAGGCATATTTGGGCTTATTAAACAATGCTGCTACTGTATTAGTTTAAACATGCTGTTAACAATTACTTTTTTATAGGGCAATAATTACAAGCCATATATATTTCGTACTGCCTCGGGCAGAAGGCCCTGTTACGCCGGCCCTGCTTTCTCCTTACATGCTCATTGAGCGTGGCACAGAAGGCTTCAGTCGGACTTTCCCTTTGGACAATCATCAGGAGCCCCCCTATCCCGCCTGCTGAAGTGCATGGAAGGGTTGAGGGGGTCCGAGACCCCCCCGCCCCCTTCCCCCGCCCACGCCCCCTCCAGCCTTCTCAAGATGGTTGAGGGGAGGGCCGGGTTAAGCGGGCCGGCCTCCTCCTTCCAGCTCTACTGCTCTGCTCCAGAGAAAGGTAGTTTCTCTTTTTGGTTATTTTATTTCTTTTGGAGCTGAGGCCAGTATTTGGGACGGAGGCTCTCGGCGCTTCCCCTTTAGTGACTCAGTAGGCATCCTCCAGAACGTAGTTCCAGACTCAGTCCTCACAGGGAAGTTCTGCCTGCCAGCCAGCCAGCCAGCCAGCAAAGCCAGCCAGGGGCCCGTCAATGAGGAGAGAGGACTATTGATTTCCTGTGTGGCGGACTCTGTGCCCGCTCCGGATTCCCCCGCCCCCAGGTCCAGGGGTCACGGCGGGCCCTTTATGAACGGAAGGGAAGGGGGCGAGAGAGGGAGTAGTGTACGGAGGCCGCCCCCTCCTCAGTGCCCCAGGAGCCTCCGGAGGAGACCCTGACCTCTGCCTGACCCCCTCCATGCCTCTCTCTCCCTAAGAGGGTCTCCGGTGTGCCCGTACTTTATTTGGGCCCAGCCCCTCTCCCGCCCCAAATCAACTCTCTGCCGGAAGCATGACCAAGGACAGGCTAGCCGCGCTCAAGGCGGTAAGTGAGCTCCAGTAATACTGACAAGGCCAGGAAGGTTAGCACAGTCAAGGGATTAGGTTCCCAGTTATGGGCAGAGCTCAAATTACGGGGGCCTTTCACTCCGGTGAAAGTGGGGAAACTGAACCCGGGAACGGCCAATGCCAGTCTTCTCAACTTACATTCCACTTAGTATTCCAACATCCTAAAAATACGGAGTTCTGGAATTGTCAGCTTGGACGGTTCTCTCAAGGAATTAGTCCCCCCCTTGTCTCTTTAATTTAAACTGGATTAGGCCAACCTCTGAATTTCCGTAGTCCCTGAATCGGTTTTACTTGGTTCCTTTTCAGTACCCAGAAATCAGTATTTTTCGGTTCACGAACCTTTTCCTAATATCATAGTATCAATCGATCAATTTCAGCATGGGTAAGGATAAGGCGTGGGAGGGTTTGAAAAGTAAACATTTTTGGCATAATATACTAATGTATATTGTACTAAGGATTAGAATTTCATAAGCTACGTAACACATGTCTAGCACATGTCGGTGCCCGTCTTACGGAGCCAGAACCAAACCTAACCGGAATTGGTAGTTATAATTATTCTATGTACCACAGCAAATATTGTGCCAATGACTTGAGAGTTTGAATTGAACTTACGCGAATGCGAATTTGTCTTGTTTTATTTTACCGGAAATCATTTAGAGAACTATATTTTTGGATTGTTAGCTATTTTATTTTAATTGATTGCATATACGTCTTCCTTAACCAGGACAATAACATTAGTGTAGAGAACAGAAAGCAATTACCCAATGTCAACCCAATTCAGAAAAATGCAATTTTGGGAAGACTCATTTCACATGTGCAGTCTTCTTCTTATTGCATATTGGGAACATCCTGTGTTAAACATAAGTATATGTACATATGTAAATATTCTAGTGGAGGACTAGCATTACGTAGTTGCGGATTCAGAGTTAACCTGAGCACAACTAACTTGATGATCGAATCCTCTTACCGTGTCCACTGTAGCTCATGCCTATTTAATGTCATAAACCGTCCATCTTCAGTGTCAGGACGATGATGTCTTTACTACTGTTGCAAAATCTATAAAGTCGTCTGGACCCTCCTTTGAGGCTTTGACGGGTTGAGGTGCTGGGCCGGCCGTCCGGATCCGATTTGAAATTAATCCCTGTTTAAATATCCCATTTAGGCCGGGTCTTCTGAAGGGGTCCCGGGAGAGCTCCCGGCCCGGCCTCGGGTAAACAGAGTCTAGAATGGACTTCCATTCTTTCCACTCCGCCTGTCCACCGAGATTTAGGCACGAACTTGAAACTTGATTCAAGTGCTCCTAGGCCACTTGGGCTCATAAAAGGCCTGATAATGATACTTGAGGAGTACGAGGACAATGCTCCATGTAGCCAGCAAGTAGCTACATAGCTGGCCGAGGCGAGGCCCAAAGTATTTTAAAGGAAGTCCTCCTTATCCATACAAGAGGCCAGATCGGGAGACGGGAGGCCAATTGAGGAAGTTCCCATAAAAAAAGATCGTCTCATTCATTACAAGACCGAAGCCCTAATTGACTTAGTTAAGGCAGATTAGGCGAGGCCAGCTACAGGCCCAGTCCAGTGCGTGGATCAATAGGGAATCAATAGGCTGACTGTACTGATCTAGGCTGGACTTGAGGACTTGAGCCCCACTGCAAGTCCCCATAAATTGGTAATAGGGCGAGATGATGGTCCCTGGGTCCCTGGGACTGGCCAGCACGACAGACGGCATTATTAAGTGGATGGGAGAAGGGGTCCGGGACACTTGCGAATTTAATGGGCCATGGGCCCGGGTCGGATTTGCGTGCGGGGACAGGACGTGTCTAATGCCCAGAGTCCATGTTTCGGGAACTATGGAGAGGAATGGGACCAAGCCGAGGCTTCCAGTTCTTACGGGGACTCCCATTACGCTTGTCGCTCATGGCCAGCTGCCTGGCCTGGCCTAACCGCAAACACGAAAAAGTCCTTCCATTAACACTTCTATCTTGTCTAATTTGAATACGGGCCTCCAGAAACCAAATATTTATATGGGGACTCCCAGCCCACATACTACATAGTAGGAGAACGATAGGGGCCCATAATGGCCATGCATGGGTCTGTGTAGGATATGGCGTCATTGGTATGGACCCCACTTCAAATTCGCGAAGATGTATAATAGATGTATACCCTACCTTACATATACGGCTAACGGCTACTTTGGTCAAATAATAAAATGTATAACCGACATCTTGTAGACTGTTCGGAAAAGCGGGCAATAGGCATAGTGACTGGTCAGCTCGGGAACTCCAATTCAGTCAATACAAAATGTCATATTGAAATTCAGTATTTTACTTCTTGCTAAAGGCTGGCTCAAAATGTGGCCCCAATTTGGCGCATATAAGAAAGGATATTCTGTACTTAAGTGCGGCGAGCCTAGGAGGTACTACTGCATGTTGAATCCAATAATTAGCATATGGGTGGAGGCCAGGGGAATTCAGGAGCTTGCTCAGCCTCTAGTTCCTGCCCAATCCAGACCCTGGAATGGATTGACCGATGTCAGGCATGTCAACCTGTGTCCCAGCGGAGGTCAATTAGGAACTCTGCATGGGTAGGCTAGGTCTAATTAGGAGTACGTAGGGCATTTGGAATTTTACGAGGCGGCCGAACCAGGTTTCGCCTTTACGACCCGCACTTACTGTCACATAAACCTTTAGCTCGTAACTTGAGGCTCAGGCAAGTGTAAATGTAAATCCTGTACTCTTTCGTGTATGGGGAAACCAGGGAATTAGCTAATCAATTACTATGTACCTACAGTAGTAGTGTGCAGTAGTGTCCTCTTCGAGTAAGCTAATTTCCATCCCGCATATGCTTCCACGTTTACTACAAATGCCGACTTAGTACCTACACCTACTCTACCTCTTGTATCTCTTTACTGGCTCAATAGAAGCGTTAGCTCGATGTTTCCTACATTGTCATCTTCGTAACACTAATTGCAGGGTGGACGTGTGGACAATTATCTAAATGTTTTATGAGTGGCTAGCTATTATTCCTTAATAACACTTGCACTCGGCGTTCGGCGTATATGCGAGAGTCCATGTAAATGTTCTGTCGGTGTTGGCCAAGGGACATGGTGTGGTGTCTATTCAATTTGAGCTAAAAACAAAACAAAAAGAGAAGCAGGCGAGTGAATATTAATGTCAGCATTGCATTGAAATTTTGAATGACGATATGTGTTTCCGGGACAGAGCAATTTGTGTTCACAAAATCTGAGTGACCTGGTGTAGTAGTAAACCATAAATAACACAAAGTATTTGTATACACTCTTAAGTATGCATTTATTCCGGTCACAAATACCTGTTTTCATAATTCTTGCGTCCGGGTTACTCGTAAGGACCACCATGTACGTATTTCTTATACCAATCATGGAAAAATATATATTTTGGCTCTAAAATGCTAAAATGAATTTAAAAAGAATAAATTCTACATACTACTGCATGTGTTAAAGGTATGTACATTATACCGATATGCCTAGCTCACGGCTGAGCATAGATCAGTTCAGGCCGGGCTATAGATTCGATATCTTTATCAAAGTACTGGCCAGCTTTTGAAAAGTATTTGGTCCATACCAAAATGAGGCTTCAGTAAAAAAAAACAGCAGGGTTGGTATATTTCATGGTGAAAAAGGGCGTACATACTATAGCAATTTCACTACATTCCACAGTTTTCCTAGTCCGGCGAAATTTAATTTAGCATCAGTTAAATAACCAAATACGGCTTAAAGAGACCTGATACTAATTTAGCCCTTGAACTGTAAAGATTTTGACAACTTTTTGGACATGCAATTATGGGATAGCCTTAGAATAATTTTTCCAGCCATCTAATCCCCAACTGTACTTTTTGGACCTTTCCACTTTCTCCAGTACTGGATTCCGGTGTGTGTGATGGGAGAGAAAGGCGGATTGAGACGACAGTTGACTCTAGCCTCTGGGCGTTGACATTTAGGCCCAGGAAGGGACAAGCCTCATGTGGTTCCTTAAGTATGATACTTATTTGAGTGAGGGAAGAGCTGAATAGATTATGGGCCGTTCCCGCCGCCAAGGAGCCTCCTGGGTTATTATCATTAGAGGAGCTCCGTACTTTTATTGGACGGGAGCGTCTCGAGAACGGGAGTCCATTTGGCCGAGAGGCAGGCCTCAATCATTCCGAATTCAGGGCATGAATCCTCCATTCCGGGATCCTATTATCCAATGTAGAGGAGGAGGCCTGAGTCAATAGTGAACCCCCATCCTGGTCCTCCGGCCTCAAAACTACGCTTCCCATGAATTACTAATGCGGGGGTCACTTCCCTCCCGGCTCCCTTTCATTATTCATTATTCTCGAACCGGAGGAGCAGGGCCTACCGGGCATGATTAGTGGGGAGTCGGACCAGACTAGCCTTGACTGAGACGGAAGGTCAGGGTCCTCGCCCAATCAATGGGAGGCTGCTGGTTGGAGAGATTGGGACTGTCCCACGGTCTCATGCGTCATGGGACAGACAGGCTAAAGGCAGGAGTCTAGCCACCTTCTTCCATCTCTTCTGTCTTCTGACGTTACAGGGAAGGAGGGGATCCTTATAATTTGATTCGAGAAGAGACCATGAGCCAGCTCCTCGATCCGTTGAGCATCCCCATAGTCCAGTTTCCTAGAGAAGCGGATGAAGGATCCTCATTTTGTGTGTGTAGGTACGGGGTCCATTTAGGAGTCTAGACTCAATTTTCGGCGTGCTTACCTTCCTAAAAAATATGCTAATTCTTCCCAAGGAAATAACTCTCGTCGCACAGCCAGGATTAGGTTAGTTTAGGCTAGATTAATTTGGGCGTGGTTGGTTTGTGGTACATACATCATGTTAGGATAGGTTCGTTCAGGCTAGATAATGTTAGGTTATGTTAGCCAGTTTCTGTGAGGGAAGAAGGCAAGTTAAACAATTGAATCAAAACAGGCATCCATAACGATGTATGTTATGTAGCTGAGCTCAACCAGACCTCCATTTAGAGTCCCTGCATTAAATTAAACAGCTTACTATGTAGTAGGGACTTGGTCAGCTTCTTCATTTTGCACGTTGAGCTAGGTCAGGTCCGAATTTATAATGGGCTTGATTACTATGCTATCCTAATAAAGTAGCCCTGTTCGTACACAACCCCCTCACGGAGCAAGGTACCAGTTCCAGGCCAGCTATTTACCTTCTGTCTCCCCTCCAGGCCTCCATTGGGGCCTCCTCTGTGCAAACAAAGGCTAATAATTTGGGCCTGGTTAATTGAACCGTCCCCGCCGTCCTCCGCGCAGAGCTTGAGGCTCACCAAGCGGAACGGGCCTAGCGCCGTGTAAAAGGATTACACATGTTACTCCAAATCTTATTACATTATAAGGCCGGCTCTTACTCGGAATACGATGTATATGTCTATGCAGTATGTAGGATGTCCTACTACCTCCCACAATTTTGACGTTACAGGACAGCCCTGCCAATTCAGCCCGGAACAAGTCGCTAATCAGCTTCCGTTCCTTTGGGAACTCCTATTCATACTTACACAGGCCCAGGCATAGTAGAGGCGTGTCCCGTATTTTCGGAGTTGAGGCCGAGCTAAGCTGGATTGGGGTTAAAATTGAGATCTCAATTGTCGGGTCCCCCTTGGCCCAAGAATGGGCCTGGTAGAGGTCGGAGAGATTTTAGTCGGAACAGGGATTCCGCCCATACCAATCTGGAGGTTGGACTCCTTTATGAAATCCAGGGACCCGGGCCAGAGATTCCAAGGAAAGTAATACGTATGGGGACCTGGAGGATTTCCCGAGTCCGGAATCCGGGAGTCCAGCAATATTATTATAGGCCCCGGGTCTGGGCGGGAGAATGGGACTCGGGCTCCTAATTTTGTGAATTATAGGCCGTACGTGTATAGGGCCTGACAGCTGTTGACCAGGCAGCACGACCATGACCACACCTTTCCCTCCCTTTCTCCCATGGACAAACTATGTATGTATGTATGTATGTATGTACATACATAGTAGAGCATGGTCCTTTCTCCCTTCCTCTACATCCACTACGGTGTCCTAGTATGTAGTAGTATACGTAGAACTATGTATGTAGTATGTACATGGCCAAAGGAGGGTGTGAGCCTTCAGATCCGATTATCCTTTCCAAGGGGAAGGAATGGAGGCCAAACTCCCTACCACCACCATATATGCCCAACAGGAGGGAGGACCATTATTGATCCCAACTTGTAAACACTCCATATTACGGCCCACTATAGTACACACCCTGCAATATTTCTATGAAAGGGCGGACTGGGGCTTGGTTGGGGTCCGGAGGTCCTAGGACACATTTTATCGTGGATCTTCCGAACCAGATCCAAGATCCAACCTAAATGGACTCACTAACTAGAGGACATAACCAAAGAGAACTTAACCCAACCTTACTGAGCCTAAAGTATTCGAGCATAAATTAAATTGACTAATCTTACGTAATCTAACCTAAAGTAAAGTTAAGCTAAAGTAATTTAACATAACTTAAACTAACCGAAGGAAACCTGGCCTAGCGTAAAATAAAGCTAAAGTAGGTTTTACTTCGTTGATCCGAAAGAAACCTAACCCAACGTAAAAGTGAGCGAAAGTAACACAATCTAACTTAATCTAACGTCACCTGAGCTAAAGCAACCTAATTGAGCATAAGCTGATTTGAATTGGTTATTGACATGAAATTATGAACAAGAACTCTCCAAAAAGCTCGGCACGGTGATCTTGGCACAATTTGCGACTGAGCCGGTGCTGTTCCGTAAAAAATTAAATGCATCGAAATCTGTGGATGGGTATGAACTGCGGGCTGGAATCCGACACGGATGGATCCACTTTTAGAGATCTGATTTCGCAGGTTATTAATATGGGGAGTCAACCGTTATTTTTGTTTCCTCCATTTCTAGAGTCAAATCAAATTGTAATCATTCACGGGAAATGGTAATTTGCCTAACCAGTGAGCATTTCTGCAATACTCTTGTTATACACAGTTTCCATACAAAAAATGCGTGCCGTTTAAGTAGAGGATCCGTCATTTATTCCCAAAGGATTTTCAGCACGCTAATTTCAATTCCAATTGCCATGGCTATGTAACGTGGTCAGGGACTGAGTCCTGCTCCAAATCTAAATGAGGAGTACCAACACCAATGTTATGTCAGCTGAGGTTGGCCGCATACATGCTTGGGCCCCTGGTTAAGCTTTCATTTTAGGGGAATGAATTATAATTTAGATGCGGAGCCGGGTGTCGGGCGTGGCCTCTGTTCGCACTACTACTGCTTCCATTCGGAAGGAGTCACTTTAGGGGACTCGGGCCCAATGAGCCTGAATTAGTAATGAGGACACAGGATTAGTATTGAGCACATGAAAGATTAACAGGGCCTCTGTAGTACATACATGCACATGCATTGGAACCTATGCCTTGTAGTTCGTAATGTCCTGGAGTAGTATTACATATTACATAGTTGGGCCCGAACTTCCTCTCTCCGCCGCCGCCGCCATAAGGATGTGAAGGGAAGGAAGGGGACCGAAGCTCCTTGGCTCAGGAAGGAGTGAGTGGTTCCGTTAGGCAGGAGGAGGATAAGAAGAGGGCCTTCGCATGTCATGTCAATCAATTATTTAGAAGGAAATGAGCCGGGAGTAATGTCATATATTGGACCAACCTCGGACTTCCACTCTTTTGTCCTATGAATTATTTTATTGTTTCTGGCCTGCCTGGGCTGGAACTGGCCTCATAAACCCTGACATTTAACTCCTAATCACGTAACGAGAGGGTTCAGAAGCTTCTGCGTGTAACACCACCATTATTGGGCTAGCTACTGTAGTCCAGGAACACAGACTGGCTCCTAGTACTACTCAACAGACGCCCATTTAACCAAGTTGAAAATACTGACCTCTGCCCAAAAAGGAAATGCATTGACTCTGCTCAACACAATCGGCTATAGAAACAGGACTTTTTAAGCTAACCAACCTTACCGCATCTGGCCTAAATTAATACAACCAAATATCATCTAGCCTTAAATAGAAGGTTTAGCTTTGAGTCTGGCTCGTATCTGCCAAGTCGAATTTAATCAATGCGTTTCATATGGGATTCATGTTTTTACTTTGAACGGAATGTTAATGCTCTTTCCAATGGCGTAGCTTATTTTGTAATGGGATACGTAGAAGCTAGAAACCCTATTAATTCGAAGATATAAGCTGTTTTATCTCACTCTTATTTCTCGCATATTTGAATTTGGATTGAAAGCCCATTTAAATTCCCATTCCGAAATAAATTGCACAATTGGGAGGAACATAATATTCTGACTTAGTGCCAACCTTTAGAAAGAAGGTGAATAATTAATTTCAGTATGAAATTCATTGATTGAATTCGGCCTCCCAGACTATGCATGCTGTCCAATTTCCGAAAGAACCTCCAACATATACAGCTCCCAGAGTGCACGTTACCGGTATGCCTCAAAGAAAGCCGTGTCCCGTTCCGAGTTTATTCATGGTTCCAGAGACTCCGTGCCCCAGTAAAAGGGCTATAGTGCAGTGTTTGGATAGGCGTAGGCCAGCTGGGCCTGATTTGGGTAACCATGCCCATAATGTGACAGATAACTGTCACTTTCCGGGATTTCCGTTCTAATGTGTATAGGGGGGGATTATGCATATTAGGGGAAAGTGGAAAGGCCGTATTTTCCGCCGCCGCCACCGCCGCCGCCGTAAGTGACGTGGACTGACATGTAGAGGAGCCCTAAGTAGGAGAATGACTCCATAATGGTCCTAGCATAATATTAGGCTTGGGGTTTTCCTCCAACAACGCAGCGTCAACCCAACAAGGTCTCATAATCGAGGCCTTCTGCTGCTGTTCCTGCTGCTGCTGGCTCCTGCCTCGGTTTCCATATATTTATGAATCATTTTGCGGTCAGCATATTTATTAGTAGAGCCCCTAGACTAAGTGAAAGTGTAGTAGAGTAATGAAGCTAATTAATTCCAACTCGAGGTGGGAGCCGGTACTCTCTATGTCTCTATTGTAAGCATATAACACATGTTAACTATACTACATATACTGTAGGTCTGACGCCAGTAGCAATTGAGGGACCGACGACGAGTCCTGTCCTAATCAGCTTAGACCTAATAAAGTTACCTAGCTCTAATTGTAGCTATAAATGTTTGCAATATACTATGTATGCCCGAAGCCATCGCTCAGGCAATTCAGGCAGGTGGCTACTTTTTTAGCACGTCAGAATTCTGGAATGATTCAATGGAACTCTGAGGGAATACAGTCGGGTCCATAGGACTATTTTTGCCTCCCTGGGACATATTTTTACCTCCCTCATGCTCTTTCATGTAAATTGTAACGTGGGAAGGTATCTGAACAATTGATGAACATCCATTTAACTGTCGACTTAACTACCGAACCGTCCAGTCACAAATAGTTTGAAAGGGGCAAAAATACCTCCCAGGGAGGTAAAAATATCCCTCTGGGCTCTGGGAGGTAAAAATACCTATATGGGAGGCAAAAATAGTCCTATGGACCCGACTGGAAAAGTTACAATACTTGGAGAAATGGAGTAGGCTCTTCTTGAGCGGGACATAGGACTGTATTTTTGGGAATTAAAAATGCTGAATTCGTACTTGGCTCCTTGGCTCCTTGGCTATAGGGTCAAGTATGGGTGAGTTTTGGCCAATATAGTCATTCATAACCCCATAAGTGTCGTACGATGGGGTAGACGCAGACACATATATTATTGTTATACATAAGGAGTAGAGATACCTACTTATACATACATATCGACTTAATAAAATTGCCGCATACAAATATAGATTTCACCATCAAAGGTACTGTAAGGATAACGATAGAATCCTTACTAAGCAGAATCACTGTGTTAGGCTTAGAGTTCTCGTACGTTTGAATCCAAATAAATCTTTTTTGAAAAGGATTTTGAGTGAGCCTGGAGCGTGTTAAGCACTAAATCCCCCAATCCGCCCAGCAACGTCTTCAAAATGAACCCACAATAGTGGTAGGTCTGAGTAGGCTTGAAAAGTAGATGGTCTGACGTTCTGGAACATACCCTGATTTGTTCTGGCGTTGGGCCGGAGGATCCTTCCATGCATATACTCCCTGGGACCCTGGGCCTGAGCCTGGGCTCAAAACATAGTAATTTCCGAAAAGACGCCGATCTCCTTTAATGGAGAAAAGTGGAGGCGGGCGGAACTGGGGTTCAGGAGCTAATCTACTTATAAAACAAGTGGGAGTCAGTCAAAGGGCCAGAGAAAGGGAGCGGGGGCCCAGGCTTACTCTATTATTTCGTTCTACACGCCTGAGCCCCTCAAAAACTTTTTCCCCATCCCGGCCAAAAAACTCCTTATTTTCCCTTCAATATACTATTTTGAATCCGAATTTGAAGGGCTGCTGGAGCCGAGCCTTCGCTTCCCCGGGACTACTTTCACTGGAGGCCCCTACTCGGCCTACAAATAGTGGGCGGAAATGAGTGTTCCGCCTAATCTAATGACTCCTCCTTCCCTTTCACAGGCCCAGAGTGATGAGGATGACAACGGTCCAGATGACGTCGCGGTCACGGTGGAAAGCCGGGACGGATTCATGGACGAGTTCTTCGCAGAGGTTCGTTAGCCTGGGCTGGGCCTCCCCGCAACAGGTCCTCCTTATTACACACAAACTCATTTCCCCTTATATCCTCTCAGGTGGAAGAGATACGGGAAATGATAGATAAGATACAGAATAATGTAGAAGAGGTCAAAAAGAAACATAGTGCCATTCTCTCCGCCCCAACTACGGATGAGAGTAAGTATTGACTCGGTCTTGTCCTACTATTTATTACCTCCATATGTATTTGTAATGGAACGGAATTGGAAGGAGACGGAAACGAATCGATTTTGTAATTCCCGCCTCATTTACGGAATCCTCTCCAAGCGATCAAGGCGAATGAGGACCTGCGAATAAAAGAACAGATCCATGATCCCAAACACCAGGAACCCGACAGGGTCTAAAATATAAAATATTCCGTGGTTAGACCCAGTATTTCTAAACCGCTGAACAAACAAGGACGACGTAAGCTAAAAATCGTATACTTGACCAAATTTCAAAGGGAACCTCACATACCTAACCTAAGGTAACCCAAACATTACGAACCTGAACAACGTATAAAACGTCTGGCTTAAACATAAGAAACGTAAAGCTGACCTAACCTACACGGCGTATATCATCGAACAAGCCCGTAATCCACCCTAACCTATCCCAATCCTTGTGAACATGGACAGGCACACTTAACCTCACTTACCCTATCCCCGGCACGTCTAAATGAGACACTCAAATCCTAGAAGGCGACATAACTACATAATAGTGCCTCTGCAGCTTTCGAGCGTCATATTGAGCAAGAGTCTTAATCTAAAGATCTCCTGGCAACTTCACTTATAGGCCGTATCTGGAAATGGAGGCTGAATTGGGTTGGGAATAAGTTTCGTTTAACGGGCACTTACCTAATGGTCGTAAAAGGGAGGCTGCGTAATGGGCTAAAACAAAAGGAGGCCTATTACGTATTAGGTTGGATCCGCCTAACTCCATTTCCCAAATTCGTGAAAACATTAAAAGTGGGGATTCCCGATGAAACGGCCTGATTCCGCTCTCACCTTTGATGGGGTCATTAAAAATTCGTTCAGACATCCGATACTTTGATAGCTTTATCCTCCAACTTGAGATCCTGCTCGCCTATAGGCCGCTGCTGGCACTACATAGAACATAGACCTACCTACCCCCGCCTCTCTCCAACGTAAACGGATCCTCGTGTGGAACTGTTCTGTAAGAGGAGCCGGGAACTAGCTTAACCTCACCTCAGGCCTTCCTATTCATTCCGTATTCCGTTCCATTAGCCTGTCTTTAGTGCTCACTCATACCTAATGCTTTCTCCAATCCTCCTCCACTACTACTCTAGAAATGAAACAAGAACTGGAGGACCTGATGGCACAAATTAAAAAGACAGCGAATCAAGTTCGTTCTAAGCTAAAGGGTGAGACGGCGGAACCTACATTCAATATCAATTATTACTAGACTGCTACCTTCTACATATTAAATAGTGCAATCTATTACTGTTTTAATTAAATTGTGTCACTTGCAATTTCATCGGTCAATTGCTCTTTCAATTATTTAAGAAAATGAATTCATGTTTTAAAAATTCTGATAGTAAAAACTTGTTTTAGCATACTTTGAATGCATTCCCTTTCTAGTCAATTACAGGCGAAAGTAATACAATTTAATTTAAATAGTACCTACTTGTTTAAAATACGCCCCGTCCTATTTGGTGTTGGAGAAAGTGACAGCTCCCCTGTTTTCTACAGTAATTGAGCAGAACATTGAGCAGGAGGAGCATACGAATAAATCATCGGCGGATCTCAGGATACGGAAGACTCAACATTCCACACTCTCTCGGAAGTTCGTGGAAGTGATGACGGAGTATAATCGGACTCAGACGGACTACCGGGAGCGGTGTAAAGGCCGAATACAGCGGCAGTTGGAAATCAGTAAGTTACGACGTGCTCGGGCCTTGATTGGGCTAATGAATCCTGGGCTTGTTTTCATATGACTTTATTTGGGATTCCCACGACTCCAGCCGGCCGAACGACAACAGACGAGGAGCTCGAAGAAATGATTGAGCAAGGGAACCCAGCCGTTTTTACTCAAGGGGTAAGGACTGACTTTTAGCCCTGGCCTAGCCCAGTAATGTAGTCCTAATGAGAGATAGTGATGTAGTCCTTAACCCTAATTGAGGATTTCCCCCGCAGATTATCATGGAGACTCAGCAGGCCCGCCAGACGCTGGCCGACATTGAAGCTCGTCATGCCGACATTATAAAGCTGGAGAATTCCATTCGAGAGCTTCATGACATGTTCATGGACATGGCCATGCTGGTCGAGAGTCAGGTATAGTCCAAAACCGAGTATCAGTTTCCCTTGTAGTTTTCCTGTCGGAGAAAGTAGCTTTTTGGGCCTAGTACTGTATATAACTTTCACCAGAATAAATTCCCTCTTAAAATGTCTATTGTAGCGGAGCCCTGACCTAATATAACCTAACCTAACAAGTGTAGGGCTAACGTAACCTCACCAGTGGAACCCTCTTCCTAACCTTACCCAAACCTAACAACGGCCTTGATCTGGCGTAACGTAACCTAACCTAACCTGAAAACTGTAACTCGGACCTAACTTAACCTATCCTTACTGAGTTAGGCCTATCCTGACCGAAACTAACCTAACTTGATCTGATACAACAGTATTAACTGAACATTATATGACAATGATAACCAATCTTAGGCCTAAATCAGCTGAATGCTAGACTTTTATTTTACATTTTCCGTGTACAATACAAGCCCGTATTTTTCCGGCACGATCCCCCTGTCCCCTTAAACCACGGCATAGGCCCGGGCTAACTTGTTCCGTACCGTAGGGGGAGATGATTGACCGGATCGAGTACCACGTGGAGCACGCCGTGGATTATGTCCAAACAGCCACGCAAGACACTAAAAAGGCTCTCAAGTATCAGAGTAAGGCGAGGCGGGTAAGTTGGGAGCCTAATAATATTCCGCCTTCCCTCCTCTAGTTTAGCCTTAGGAATCCCGCGGAGTTAGGGCGAGCAGAAGGTCCTCTTCCTTAATTCAATTAACTGGGAAATTCTTGGAGCCGACTCCCCCTAATGGAATTTATCCCTCTCCAGACCGCCCTCAGGCTCCCTTCTGCTCCCCCTAAAAAAGTTCTAGAACCCAAGGAAATGAACCGTCCTCTTCTTTTTCTTATTTTCATTTTGTAGTGAGACTTGAGTGAATGGAACCACAGTGTACCGTCCTGTACTTATATCTATGTATGTGCCTTGCTTAGTGGAGTCCAGTGCACACCCGCCATGCAAATCCCTTGCAAATCTTCCCTCTCAATAGGTTCCTGGAAAGAATAAAGGTCCTTCCCTTGGCACTCCGTTTCGGCCTCTCCCCAAACCCTTGATTCCGATCTCAACTGACTCTGATTTCCGGAAATGTTAGTGGATTAGGGGACCCACCTGTTAGCACCACCACCAGCAGTAGCGGGGCTCCGAGCCCCGGCCTCATTTCCCTAAATTGGACATTACACGTTACTTAGGGAGGCCAGACCGCAGCGCAGGAGGGATCGGCTTCCCATTCCAACAAGTTAATCAGAGATCTGGTAGGCAGGACTAGGCTGAGGGCTAGGACCTACATAGAACGGCAGGCTGAAGGACTGTTGGCCGCATCCCTCCGGACTCTCCTTTTGGGGGAAAGGCCTCCTTGAGGAAATTCATTTATTTCTAATAGAACCCTCCGCCCCGAGCTCCCACTGACAGTAATGGTAATCTAATTTGGACGGCTCCAGCTACAATCACCCCTTTTGCATGGCCTATAAAAATGGTTATGGGACCAGGACTCAGGGGCTCGGATTCTAGGTCCAAATGGCCTGTCAGTCCGACTGAGTATCATCCCCTTCCCTTGACCTGGATCCTGGTGGGGTTCCCTGGTCCAAACTATACGTGAATCCCAGGTGACTTAGGACCAATTCCCACCTACAGCCTCCTACCTCTGCCCCGGCTCCACTTTCTCCTCAGTATGACTACGGATCCATAATAAGTGTCCCTTGTCTTCAGTCTACTCTACTATAGTCTCCATCGGATCCGGGCCGGTTCTCTATAAGAGGCCTTTGTTCTCTATACGTGTCCTGATTCCTTCCATGGAGGGTTGGGGACAAGCCTAACCTTCGACTTGTTTAGCCAGGCCGACACTGCAGTATCATATATATCTTTTACTTTGTATTTGCACTTATAACCCCCGAAACCTAGCCTAAAATGTGGGAATCCTAAATCAATCCCAACCCGTAATTCTTTCTACCTCCAAATGATTAGCCTTATCACCTATATTATCCTTAACAGCAATAACCTAATCTAACGTAAGCAAAGAGAACCTGAACTATCCTTACGGCTACCTAATCAAACCAAAACAGCAATTACCTCACCTACCCAACCTAACCATACTTCCAAGTAAGCCTGTCCTGACCTACAGTGATAATTAACCTTATTATGCAGACATCAGCCAGCCAGCCTAGTCCTACATAAACAAACAATAGCAATACAGCTAGCTAACATATAAAACCATAACCTAATGTCACCATATAAATAGCTACCCCACCTAACCTGAAGAATCATAACTTGAATTAGCCCTCCAATCACCTAACGCAATTTAAACAAGGATAACTAACCTAGTCGAACCTATCAACGATAACCTGACCTAGCCTAACATGGACAACGATAACCTAAGCTAACCAAGGATAACCTAACCTTACAATGTCTCATTCCTAGCCCAAGCTCCTTCAGGCTTGTGAGCTGATAAATATTGTGTTCTCCGTCTTTTCTGTGCTGCCCAATCTATGAGAATTGGTTCCAGAGAAAGCAGTCCCGTTTTACATTAGTCAGTACGTTCCAGGTGCAACTACTGCTGCTGGTTCCCCGCTTTGTCTTCTCTGACCTTCCAACCTGTGTACTGTGGAGCAGAAGCCTGCCTATTGTTCCGCTCTGTACGCTCCGTGCCTGGGCCTGACCCCTGACCCCCTGATACTGTGTTGGTGTTCCCAAGGAACCCGAGCCCTGACACTCGACTCCGCGGCTCAAGTGATTTCGGTGGTGCGGTGTTTGGTTGTGTACTTGTGCTAATACTACGTTTGTACTAAATTGGATAGTGAGATGAGCCCTCCACACGCCCAGCCTCCATTACGGTATACTATGTACATAAATGTACATATTAGGAGAGTATGTAGATAGACCCATCTCCGGCCTTTCTCCATGTCTTGATTTAATGTGATCCATCCGTCTGTCTGTCCCAAGTAATGCTTGCTCTCCCCTCAATTTTCCGGCCCCGGCTCTCATTTCCCTACTGAGGTCCAAAAATGGATGTGATGCTGGAGGAAGAGCTCGGCTCCCAAATACTGCAGTAGTACATAGTAAAATGAGCCGGGCCAGCAGGGCTCAGCACTTTAGGGGAATTTAAAGAAAGGGGCGGGGCGGGGAATAAAGCAAACAAGTCGGGGCTCCGTTCTTTGCTCTTCCTGCCCGAGACTTATGCGGCACAATTTTAGGCCAGCCTAATTGAATCAGGAAGAGTGATGATGAGGCCTGGTGCCTTTGGCAGAGGACCGTCTTTGATTAGAATAGGAGGACAGCCGCATGTCCCTTTGACAGGTGAGGTTGGCGTAATTACATAAAAGGCCTCAGGCGGGTCTCAGGCCCAGGCTCAAGCTGACTCAAATTGAGCCAACAATTTGACATTTGAGTGATAGGTTAGGTTGGGTGTTTATGGATCAAGTTTTTGGTATATAGCGCTTGCTTTAGGCTCAGGTTATGCCTGGATTAGATTGCGCAGTTACCCGTTAGTGTTAGGTAGGCTATTGACGATTAACCCGTTACTGGATAGGTTGACTATTAACCCTTTACTGGTTAGGTTGGATAAGGTTATTTTTTTTCCCGATAGGTTTCTCCCGTTTTTTACCCATTAGCTTGAGGCTAGAATGGGTGCTGACCCGTTATAGGTTAGGTTTGGCATTTACGCGTTAGGTTAGATTAAGGGTAGGTTGTATACCTACCCGTTAGGTTAGGCGTACGTTACGCATAGGTTAGATTCGGCATCCACCCTTTAGGTGAAATTCAGGTTAGGACGAGACCAAGTATTTACAGGTTAGAGCAATCGGTTTAATTTTCAATTTGAGATGGTCAATTGAAATGATGTTACATTACAAAGATTGAGTTTTCCACTTGAGTGAGACGGAATCAAAGTGGCCATGGTTTTATTTGTCTTGAGACATGGTACCTACACAATTGCACTTCGCTTATGACAAATTTGAGGTTGGATTGCTCGAGTGGGCTAGACGTAGGCCTGCCTTCCGCAGTAATTGTTTGGGCCAATGTGGAGGAGTCCCGGGAGTCTGGTTGAGCTTTTGGATTGCCCAGCTCTTGTTTGGGCCCAGTTTGTGACTCTGTGAGAGAAAGGTGGCACTCCCCGGCGTCCCCTTCTCTGCTCGCTCTTCTACATATAGTCGGACCGAGACTTGGCTGGCCTGGCTGGGAAGTGCTCCTCGAGTTCCTTCTGCGGGAACTCGGGACTGAGGCCTAATCGATAAAACTGGCTATGTAGAATCTTAAAAAACCATTCCTTCCTCCGACTCGGAGTCCTCCTCTGGGCCAAGGGGCCTTTCCCCGTCCTCTCACTGCGGCAACCCAGCAGCCGCTCCTCAACTCCCGCCCAGCCCGGCTCAGCCTATTTTATATCCAAACCAGCCTCCTTACCAGATTCCCCTCCACCCTACCAGACACAAATAATAAGGATCCAGGCCGCACCTATAGCCCAGTCTGGCCATGGTCATCTATAACCTCCAATCTCCCGCGACCAAACCACGTACCTCCTACTCGGCCCAAATACCTTACAACTTAACCTAACCCACCCTGCAGGGACTGGGACAAACTTAACCTAACATAGCTTAGGCGGGCAAGGTCAAACTTAACCTAACCTTACAAGGGCAAGGTCTAACATAATATATAGCGTACAAGAGCTCAGCCAAACCTAACCTTACAAGGACACCGTCTAACATTATCTGGCGTACAAGAGCTAAGCCAAACCTAACCTTACAAGGACACGGTCTAACATAATCTAGCGTACAAGAGCTCAGCCCTAGCTAATCTAACTTAGGGACAGGAGACAGGGCCAAATCTTAACCTTAATTACATAATCAGCCTAACCTAACCTAACTTACAGGGACAGGCTCAAATGTACTTCACCTAACGTGAATACAAAAAAATACCCTATCCAACTTAGAAGTTAGGGGCAGGGGACAGGCAAACCTAACCTAACGTAAGGAGCCTTGTCACTGAAACGCGGCCAATATGTTAATTCATATCATAATAATCAGAACGATGTTATGAGGGACATGGGCTGTCGCCCCATTTAAATCCCGAGCTATTAGGTGTAATTTAATCTCATGATTTGGAAGTCAAATGGATATTTAAATGAAGGAGGCGGGGGGCGGCGGAAGGTTAGAGTAATTTCCTGGCTGGGCCAAGTGAGGAAAATAACCCCTATTACGCCTAATGATAGGGAAACGCCCCTATCTCCTTACAGAAATGGTAATTTAAAGAAAGGCTATCATGAATTAGCTTGAGCCAGGCGGATGCCTCTATAGGGGCTCGGAGAAAGTTAAATGATGACTAGAGCCAGACTCGGGGACCCATGGGCTCCGCAAGCTCAGTTTCCCCTATGCCCCCGCCCCGGTCATTTGTATCCACGATGAACGATGAAGGTCCTTTAAAAAATTGGAGCGCATGCAGACTGGGTTGGGGCCTCCAATTTAATATGCAAAATGTCATGGGGAAATCCATCCATAATTGCCAAATCAGTAGGTACTTCACTTCTTGCTTCAGGCAGGCCCTAATAAACCAGGATTTTTTCTCCTCTCTCCATTGGTACCTCTTATTTTAGAACGGTTCATCCAGCCTGTTTCAACCTTAGAGTCAGTATGGGCCCTTAAGTCCGTATTTTCGTCAAGTGGGTAAACCCCGGGAAATCTATGCATAATCTACTATGGCTTGTAAATGTGAAATTAATGTGGCTAAAGGTAGCTTTCGGACCCAAATTGACGGACCGTCCGTGGCCCTTCTTGTGCTTTCTCTGGTCCTGACTTTCTCCTTGCAACCGTCCAATAATGGGGGCTTTCCTAAAGGATCTTGGGCGCGTGGAGGGATCCTCTGAGGCGGAGGATGGGCTAACCAAAGGAATCCTGACCGTACTCCTTGATTTTGATCTCCTCGAGAACCAAAAGCCTCAATTTTGTTTTTTGTTTGAATTTTTTGATTTTTTGAACAGAAAAAGATTATCATCATACTCTGCATCCTAATTGTGCTCGCGGTTTTGGTAGTAGCCATATCCGTTAGTTTTGGAGGGACGAGTAATAAGTAAAGGACCTTTTGCCAGTACGGAGTCCGCCGGTTTTCGAGAAGATTCTGCTGACTCCTGGTCGGCTCTAGATCGTACCTATAGGTAAAAAAGCTGTATCTGTGTTAGTAGGGAAGCCTCCATTCCCAATGATACCGAAAGACTTATTTTTGAGCCTCTATTGGTATTCTGGTATGGAAAGGCTTGTAGCCTCTAGTTCCTTCTCAATACTTAACTTTTCCAATACTATCTCATATAAATACTAGTACTGTAGTTGTTCCTTCTCATTGTTAAAATACGCAAATAGATACAATTTTTGTGGGAATTCCTTTACAAGAATTGTGTAAGTATTAAGTCTAATCTCCAATTCAAGATCTTCCATTAGCTGTTAGCACTAACATACTCTGACGCTATCGTAGCTCTCCAACCCAATACGCAGGCTAAGATGTGTTGGAACAGTCGAATTGTATTTACGCTTTAAAATACAGTATTTACTCTGGATGGTACTATAAACCTGCACACAGGATTCATTCTCATATACTTACTTACACCTTTATATAATCATTACGCAATTGTTGGGGAGTCATATGGACTTCTGCGAAACTATGAGCTTTAAATACTTACGACATTTCAGTGTATTATATATGTACACAGGTACGCGCAGGGTTTTTTAATTTAAATCAATTATTTAAATCAGGATTTTTTTTGTTGATTTTTTAAAAACATAATCTTTTTTAATGTTCTAGTGGCAATAGAGCACCTGCCATGTAGTTCTACATTTTTTTTAAAATAAAGAAAACCAATTAATTAATAAAATTATGATTTTTTAACGACCGGTTTAGACTAAAAACCCCCGTTTTTTACTATCAACCTCGGCTTTTTGCAACAAAAATTATAATTTGTAAAACAAATTCCATTAAAAATAGTAGGTAATTGTTTTCGAGCCTTCTTAGTCTGAATCTCTCTTGCTCACAGCGCACAAGTAGCATCTGGCTGGTTAATATTCATTCAGAGACTGAAAGTATCAGCGGTTAATTATTTAAAAATATCTATAAACATCATTCGTATGATAAATCATCTATTTATGATTTGTAAGATTCCAGTTCTTTGTAAAATCCTTAAAATCTCAAAGCTATACTAAGCTATTTTGTAGTTTCATGAATTAAGTTGAGTCCTCGTCAACAATCATGCCCAATAAGGATAGGCCCCCCAACCCATTGTGGTTTGACTTTGAACGAATACTATCGAAGTCACTAATCGAAAATTAAAATTAATCGTCAGTGATTTTAAATTTCGAACAATGATAATATTGCCATTAGGTAGATCATTTAAATTTAAAAAATCCAATTAAAAAAATAGATTTGTATGCAACCCTGGGCATGCGTCAGAGTTCACAGTTAATATCTACATCCAGTAGATTTTTCTACAGGGAATAGTTTTACACTTTTCCGGTTTATAACTCATCGTGTGACATTTGAAATGATTAGTTTTGATTTTGAATGTAGTATCAGTGTTTCATAACGGCAGATACCTTTGTTTTAAAGTAAACAAGTTACTCAAATTAATTCCAACATAACTGACAAAATATTTATAGAGCCGAAAATCAAATTAAAGCACTTGAGAGAATCGAACATTTCGATCTAGTATACTGGAGACCTACATTATATTAACTGCGGCATTTAGAAATTTCTGCTGTCTGCGTCCAACCAGCAGTTCCAATTTCCAATGCGTCCAAATTAGTATTAGTAGATTAATCATAACTATGACTAAGTACCCAAATTGTGATGATCTCGATGTTATTCTTACTATTTAGAACCCAATAATCGTAATGCTTAATCCGTACGTATTTGTTTCGTAATATCCTGTACAGTAGTTACTTTAGGAATACCTACGGATAGCTAATTATATTTTATGTTATACAAGTCTGCACATGTCCTGGATTGTTGTCTTTAAGTCTGATTTCTTAAGGATACTATCTTTGAGCTAATATTAAATCCTCACTTCCCAATCCCAATGAGTCTGCTCATACATACATATATTGTATGTAGATTGTTGGGAGATTGTACAATATACACACATGCTGATTTTGACTGGTCATTTTGTGAAGTTGAATAGAATCAATATAAAATCTCATATTGAAATCCATTATTCCCTTTTACTCCTTGCTGAAGGCTGCATTTACAGCCCCATTTTATGCTCTTCACAATGTTTAAATTTGTTACAATGTAACCCGTAGAAATTGCCTACAAATCATAAAAATCAAGTTAAAAACGTTATAGGCGATACATTGTAAAATAAATGGTAGCATTGGAAATAACATAAAATTCTACTACTTGCGAAGCTTTCCGAACTGACCAGTCCGGATGTATACTTTTCAATTTCCCAAACAACCTAGATCCATACCCCTACTGTTTAGTAATACGAGTTGAAATGGTATGTTTGTATTACGTCTGTACCTGTACAACTTCGACGTCCAAAATGTGAGATATCCAGCGTCCAGATATGATCCTGTAATGGACTCGGCTAATAGTGCTTGTGAGTAGGCGGAGGAATGGGGAGAAAGTTGCTGGAGATGGGACGACGACGGTGGGGTCGGAGTGTGTAAGTAAATAGGCCAATCTGGTTTCATTGAGGAGAAGATGAATGATGGGGGTTCTGGGTTCCTTTCTCTTGAGTCCCTCCCCGGACCTGCTCATTCAATTCAGGCCTCTTTGTATCTCTTCCTTTAGTCCCACTTAGGGCGTCCTTAGAGCCCCGAGTCCCGGAGTCACGAAATGGTGTGTCATGACATCACAAGTCCCTCTTGGGTTACATTATTCCCAAGCCCACCGAAACCAAAGTCTCTCCACTTCATTTGACCAAAGTCTTGGCCAGGGATCACGGCTATATATATATACTGTATGTCTAGCCCCCAATGATTTGCTACACCTTTCACTCCAGCTAAAACCAATAAGTATCGAGTTAGCAAGTCCATTGGGATTGAGAGAAAGCGACAAAGGTGGCAGTTTGCATGTTCAGATATGTCTGTAGTACTTTCCTAGGAGTTGAATGTGCTGCATGGGAAAGTTGACCCTTTCTCTTGTGGAGCCAAATGGTACATAATACAGATGGACTGAAAGCCCCGAATTTTAACGGTGCAACGAATATTCGGCCAAACGAATGTTTAATTCTATTCGGCTTAAGGAATATAATATTCGATTACTATTCGCTTACTAATCGACTGAATATCTTTAGGCTGAATAAATTTCAATGTCAATATTTGTACTCGAACGAATATGGCTCTTTGCTGTTGCCAAACCGAAAACTCCAACTGTCCCTTTTTAAAGGTTCCGTCTATGTATAGGTACTGTGTTGGACTAGCCAAAAGTTATATTGGCATTATGGCTATCTATGTAAGTTTACGAGAAACGATGACTGGTAAAAATTGGAGGATACTACGGATTTGAGGACAAATTGATATTCCTTGAGTGTTTAGGGAGTATTGGGGCGCAAATCACGGATTTCAGTATTCGGAGCCTCACCATGAAGTTTGCCTCTGATAATGCTGAGAGTGGAGCACACGTAGTATGTACCTGCCTACCTTTCATATAGATGTATTTAAGGAATGCCTGTGTGAAGATAAATCCAAGACCTAGACCGTTCCTCCTATTGACTCTCCAGGACCTTCCAAAAGAGCTTGGCTAACTAAATTCCTGCTTGTAGTTCCATGCCTGTACAGTATGCGGTTACCCCAGACCTACCAAACTTCCCACTAAATATTCTGTCGTTTCGAGGTTACTGGGCACGGAGAGGAACCAGGCCATGATCGACCTGGCGGGACTGGATTGGCGTAGGCCGTGCTGCTTGAAGTGCAGTCAGCCCTTGTTAGCCGTTCCCTTCTATTATTCAGCCCTCCGCTGTCTCCTCCTTTCATTGAATCCCGAAATAATATTTAAATTCATAATCGGCTCAATCTGTGGAAGCCGTCCAGGTTCTAGTCAGTCTGGGCCCGAGTCCTCCTTCCAGTCAATATTATAGCCATTAGTTCCTATCTCAATCCCGAATCCGAGTCCAGGCATGAGCATGCACGGCCCGCCCTTCACACTGCCCTACAACAGGCTTTGTATGTATGTTCTGTTCTAGTTAATTTCAATTTATATAGCCCAGAGTGGAGGAGGAATTATCAGTATCATTTAAATGTTGTTCAATATTTAATAATGTGTAACCCAGGGAAAGAGATATTGGCTTCTGGCTAACAATGCAAAGTGTAGCCAATGGTATTCTTTTCGCTGCTCTAAAAGCTACGATTAGGAGCGGTTAGGCTCGTTTCTCAAAGGACTTTGGTAATATTCTTGCCACATTAAAAATATTGATATTTTCATCAAATATATTAAGAACGTTTCTGTCGCATACCATATATTATTTTGTTAGATCCATTTCCTTAAACAGTGCTTGGTGCTGAAATCAATATTTTCTATGTAACGTTAAATATGCGTCTTCCTAAAGTTTTGCCTGGCTTTTTTTGGGGGGTAGAGACAGGGACTCTGTTCCAGTCAGAAGCCAATATTCTTTCTGTTCGTGCTCCGCTAAATATGCGTCCCCGTGAATAGGACTCCCGAGTAAACTGTTGATTCGGGCTCATGGAGCATGGCCGTAGCCAAGCATGCCCTTGCCTTGTAAAACTCTTTTTGAGCTCCTCCATGTCCCGAGCCGAGGGAACTGATAAGAATAGTAATGGTTTCCGGGAAAGGTGTGGATTATGAAAAGGCGTGCTCGTCCTCCTTCCCCGCCCGCCCTCTATACCATCTCCCTCCCTTCTTCATTTAATTCAATTCTAATGATGGGAACCGCCCCATACCTTCTTTTTCTGTGCCCTTGCAGAAGAAGATCATGATCCTCGTATGTCTTCTCATCCTTGCTGTTATCCTGATCTCAACGATTGCCAGTTACTTTGGGTTCTAGGCCTGAGGACTATCTCCTTGCCCCGCCCCGGAGTCTCCCCCGCCCCATCTTGATATTTGAGCCGAAACCGCCGGAGCCATACTACTTACAACCACGACGACGACGACGGAGTTAGGTCCTAGCCAGAGCCGGGCAAGGGTCGGGACTGGAGCAGAAGGGCCCCGGCCACGTCCAAACCAGTCAATCAATCCATCTCCCGCTCACCATTATGATTTCCAAAGGTGGGGAGCTAAGAGAGGGACAGGAGTTGGGGATAGGCAGGCCGTAGTGTAAACCTACACTGTACATAAATAGTTCTAGGATCTGGGAACTTTGTCCTTCCTAGTTACATTTTCCAATATATCTTGATGGTAATTAATGAGTCTGGCTCGGACCCGCTCAGAGTTTTGCATGCCTCTCTTAGCACTTCCCCAGCCTCACCAAAATATTCTTGTGATCAATCAGCCGCTGCTGCTTAGGCAAACCTCTGACTTTACGCTGGAACTCATATAAAACTCATATTTTGTCTACCGCTCTCTTCTAGTCATCTTTGGAAAGGCTCTCCGGTTTTGGGTTTGTGAGTCAAGTCCTGGGCCCGGGACGGGGGTCAGTCCCTTCCGAACCATGATGGCAGGGTAGGCAGAAAGAGCTAGTTTCGTGCCGGAAAATATAGAGATTTCCGCTGAAAGTCGTTAATTCAGTTTATTATGGTTAAGTTTAGTCATTAAGCCCTACCTGTATTACGTTAAGTTACTATTGATAGGTTAGGATAGAGGTCTGTACTTAAGAAAAATATTATTCCGCTAAATATTGAAGTTTCCTACAGAAATCTATTTTTCCGGCACGAAACATATAGAGCTAAAAGGCGTGTATGAGTGATGAGTGTGGGCCTCTACATTGAAATCAGAATCTGCCTTCGGCCGGGAACCAACTGACCCCTGACCCGTTCCCTTTTTTTAGTGCTAAGATGGTTCGAGCCGAACCACCTGCCCGTCCTCCTCCCGAATTTTGATACAGGGAAACTCGGCGGAAAGGAAGTCTCAGGCTAGCCCGCCTAATTTTTAGCGTAGTACTGAAGATAGATGGTAGTTCTCCCTAGCCCCCGCCCCCTCTACAAATGTACGTACTTTGCTGAACTCTCTTGATTGTGATATTCTCAACTACTAACTAAAGGCACGTTACTCTATTGGCTAATGTAAGTATTGACTAGTAGGTACGTAGGGAGTCGGGCTTCTTCTCTCTTGTTATTGTTAGCCTGTCCTCTTGTTGTGCGGGGAAGGGAGCGAGCGGCGGAGTAGTTAGGTAGGACGGAGGCGGACGAAAAGGTTCTGTCCCGGTAAACACATCGAATTCTTGCAAGAAACTTCAAATGTCTTCTACTTCCTCTTTCTGTTACGTAATTATTGGGCCCGGAGCGTTGCCGGAAAGGATGACTCAAGATTTCATAACCGTTGTGAAGCAATAAATAAAAACCACTGATACCTAAAGTCTAGCGTTTAGAGGGGACCTAGGGGCCTAGGAGGCTAGAAGCTTAGTTCAGTATTACTCCTACTCGTCCTAGCCGATAGGAAACTCGTAAGGTCTAATATACTCAATTATCACACTTTTCTAACTTGTAGGCTCTGAGACGCCTTGGCCCTTGAGCTCCGTACTTGTAGGAGGAGTGAGTCTGTGAATGGGGAGTGAGTGCGCGGTTCAAATAGTTCTTGTTCCATTACAACTTATTTTTATCTAAGAAACTACTGACTTCTGGGCAGAAAATTGGGATTCTCCCGAAGGAGACGATCTTTGTGATGCCGTGGATATGAAATTAGGCTAGATAAAGTTAGATTTACTTGGCTTTTAAAAATTCCTCCAAGCAGTAGATTAGTCGCCTTGTGGAGAGTCAGTCCTATTTTAGCCAGAAGTCAGTATTTTAAGCTTTGTATGCTGACACCTTTCGGCGATATACCGTTGTAGTAATTTGGCAAAATCAGGAACTTTTGCGGAAATTTTTAGGACCTGAAGTCCCCTGCTTCAGCTAAAGGATCCCTAGTCAATTCTCATTTCCTCAATTTTTTAGAAATCATTTAAAGGCAGACTGACCAGACGCTATAACTACTAAGTATCTGATTGGTACTGGTTCCGCGAGGGCATTGTTATATCAAGGTATTTTTCCTGATTTCCCTGTTCGGGTCAATGGACCTTAAGCAGCCTCTTGAGTTGAGTGACTTCTAAGGGCTACATAAATACATATACATATAGGTAACCTTACTACCGCCTACTGCCAATAAAGAACTAAATACTAATAAGGATCAAGGACGGCAACAGAAACCTGCCTTTCTACGAATAAAGTCAATTACTGCCATTTCTTGTGAAGGCGTGTGGGAAGATCCGATGACGCACTCCAACTCACTATTTTTCTCTGTCTATTATTTCTCAAATTACAAATGATCTGGCACTCCAACATACAACATGGTGGCTGTGCACGCTGATTAGTTGGTAATTCCCGAGTACCTGTCAGAATCGTTACGAGTTTCAGGGATTCCGCTCATTTCCCAAGCTCTAAAAGCTGCAAATCAGGGAGCAGTGCGGACAAGCATTAATATTAGGACTTGTTCCATTGTTCCTTTAGGAACCGGTAAACTCATTCCTTACCATACAGATTACTAAGAGCCGCTTACTTTGCCGAATTTAAGGGACGGGCTGGTTGTTGAGTCGGGAGCGTTGTTAATGAATGTGAGTACTATACATATACCTATAAATCATTATGAAGGAAGTTTAGTGCTACTAAGTTACTGTTCTTGACGTGAAGGATGCAAGGCGATTGATCCGTGGTTCTCGGGATTCCTGATGATAAACGAAACGATGCGCTGTCGAAATGAGGCTACAAACCACTGCCGCTCTTTAGCTCGTACTAAACTCTCTAACTCTAATTCTAAGCATTAACTTACCTATGTACTAGGGAAATTGTAATACATATGTAGGAGGGTCCAGGCCCATGCTTTCTCCCTGCTTTCCCTCCAAGGAAACCGACTTAAGAGTAGACTCCAGCTCCAACACATCCTACATAACCCAAATAGTAGTTCTGGAGGTCCAGCCCACCCATGTAGAAATTATAACTCAGTTTCCGGAGTAACTTATTTTGGAGATCCCTTCCTGCGCGGTCCTTCTAGAGTCCAGCTGGCTTAGGCGTGTGAATGCTTAGAGAATTTATCTTAGTTTGATTGGGTGCGTGCTCCAAGTGTCCAGAGTCAAGGATGCCCCGTAGTTTGTTTCAGCATTTAAAATCTTTGCCTTATACCACATTCAAAATAAATTCTACTACTACTACTACTACTAACCTAATACTACTACTGTAGAGAGTGCGTGTAGGGTATTCGTCTCTTACTACTACTACTACTACTACTAACTGATATCTTGAGTGTTGTGTTCAACAGAAATATCGTGATAAGAGTTGAGTAAAGCTCTTAAGTAAAATTCCTAGCTGAGTAGAGTCTAGCGTTCCGCTCTCTTTCAACGTTAGTCCCAGCCAGTAGCCAGCTAGTAAAAATGCGTGAAGGTGATAGAAGGGCAGGGGCAGGCGCGCCGCCGTAGGGAATCCGCCCAACTCCTTCCCGCCTTATGGATAGCGGCGGGGAGCTGTGGCGGATTTCCTAGAGCGCGCGGGAGCCCGGCCCACTCCATGAACATATTTTGGGTAAGAGCGGTTCCGTTGTGGCTCAAGGGCTAGGAAACCTTGAGTTCGGACCCAACCTGCCAGCCGTGTAGTGGGCACTGCTTTTTGAGTAGCCCTCAGGTAGGCCACTGCTAATCCTAGTAATAATTGGCGGGAGCCTAGCCCAGAGTTGCTACAAATAATGACAATTATTAGAATTCGCTGACTCTATTTTGATGTGTTATACTGACCTACTACCTATGACTACCAGACCTTGGGGGTGCGTCGCAATAATAGGAGCGAACAAATGAAGATGAGAGACAAATTGTGCTACTTTACTACTAACAAATCACGTAACTACTGTACTCTAGCTCTAGAACTGTGTTACTCAAAATGAGGTCTTAGTCATTTTGTGTGAGCTGCTTACCTAGTAGGACGTACTCTTTGTTAAAACTTGGGTTTCAACTTACAAATTGTAAAAGGAGAAGAGGAATACTAATACCTAAACTGTCTTAACTAATAAACAAAAATTATAATCAGCCTCCTCTCCCACTAATATCCCACTTATTCCTGGTGAAGGAACTTATTTCCGTTGTTGAAAGTGCCATTGAAGAAGGATATGGAAGTAATATTGTAAAATTCTTTAAATAGGTACTGGAGTTAATATTCCCGCCAATAATTATTTAGACGGTAATTAGAATTTAAATATCATTTGCAGCTCATCCGCTAAAATTCCATTTTATAAGTAACATTGTATAAACATTCACACAGTTTTAGTATGATTTGAGTGAAAACATTCTCTGTCAATGAAATTTAAGTTCAGCCAGAATTACGATTGGGAATAAGGGGTCTCTCGGCATAAATATTACAGTTCCTTTCGGATACATACAGAATACATATTTGCAATATAACAGAGTGGTCTCGAATTGTTTGAAGGGCTACAAATTATTTCAATTATACAGATAGCCTTGGCATCCTTTATTGAAACCTTAAATTTGGAATTGGTAGACGATGAATTTGGATTAAGCATGTACTTATGTAGGTGATGTTGGCAGTGGGGTGCATGGCAGGCTTTCTTCCAGTCTTAGCCTAAGAGCGTAAATTTTGATTCCAACCGGACAGGATCCACAGATAATTTTGACGGGCAGCTATTTCTTTTGAATGGTCGTAACTTCCTTGGCCGGGACCTTCCGCCCATCAACTCCGAGAGGCAATTCCAAGGGCTGGGCCGGAGGGTACCCGGCATTGGCCTCGAACTCCAGATCCGCATAGTCCCGGATAAGGGACGCCAAATCGTCCCGAGCATCCAGAAATTCCGATTCTTCCATGCCTCCATGAGTTCAAAAGAATATTGGTTAGAGAAGACCGTGAATTGGCTAGCGTTCGGAGCCATGGATAGAAACGTAAAGGCGGCTAGCCTAGCTTTGGTTTGGCGGGCATTTAATGTTCCTGCTTAAGTCAGTTCCATTGAGGATAGTCAGTTCTTTGTTGTCAGCCAGAACTCAGTCTTTGTTAAGTTCTGGCTAAATACCCAGTCGTGTCGTGCTATATGTATAAGGTGTCCCAGAAGCCGAGCTTTTAAGTCGGGGTGAAAGGTAAGCCCAATAATTGAATAAAAGGAACATTTCCACAAAGTTTCCAGCTTTTGTGAGCATAAGATAACTCAAGACGGTCCATTATGTTCCTCGGCCGTGCCCTCTTAAACTTTGACAAAATAAGAGGAAAGTAGTAGGCTGAGTGCTGGGCCTGCTTGGCGTCCCCGCAAGTGCCTTCGATGCCTTGGCCTTTCCTGTGATTAAAGACTTTGCTTTCAGGGTTTATAGGTTAAGGTGATGACTTACCTTCCCCGACGTACCAGTGGACGAAGGCTTTCTTGGCCAGCATCTTTTTATACTTGAGGAGGAGGGCCTTCCAGGGCTCAGCAATTGCCGTAGTGTTAAACATACCCACAGCTGCACGGTCCGTAAGGGCGATGTCACCCCCGGGCACCGTAAACGGCTCACGGTTACACATTCCAATCTCGAAAAGCAAACCACAATAATTAATTACTAATGCCGATATATATATATATATATATATGCATTTGTATTGTAGTATGTAGTAGGGGTTCCAGTCTCATGGGATTTTTGAGTCTCGAGACTTCGAGACTCTAGTCTTCGAGGTCTCGAGACTTTCGGAACTCTGTCTCGAAATTAAAAACCTTTACCAGCCTACCAGCTAAGGTTCTTGGTTAAAAAACATAGAGGTTTATTTTTTCAATGCATTTAGTACTTAAAAGCATTCGAAATTATTAACAATTTCTTTAAAACAAAAAATATAACGCTGTGTGAATGCACGTATTACGTGTAAATGATATCATGTACATTTTTTTTTTAAATAGTGGAGTACTGCTTATACTATACCCATATAATTTTTCTCTTAAAACTTGACAAGTGATCTACAGAAGCAAAGGTTACCAAGGTCTTTTGATCATTTTGTAAATATATCATTATACTAGCGATTGAATTTACATTTGAAGTTATACAAATCAAGACTTATCGTTGCCAAATTGTACTGCTTATAGCTTTAAAGGATACCTTATGTGCGCAATACATTTAAAAGTACAAACTATGTAGTATATAACGGGTACGAGATTGGTACGGTGTGCGCATAACAGTCGAAAATGTTCAGATTTGGCTTTGTGAGATGTTAAAGCTTTACTCTAATTGTGCATATGCTTTATTTGTATGGTTACGATTACGAAGGATTCAGATGCATATAATTTAATATTTTGTCTCCTTTTTGAGAAAAATATTCGGTCTAGAAAATCGAGACTTCATTTCGAGACTTTCGAGACTTCGAGACCAGGATTTTTCCGAGACTTTCGAGACCGAGAGTCTCGAGACTGGAACCCCTAGTATGTAGACAAAATAACCCAAAGCTAAGCTATCCCAACCTAGCCTAACCTAAGCTAAGCTATCCGAACCTAACCTAACCTAAGCTAAGCTATCCGAACCTAACCTAACCTAACCTAAGCTATCCGATTTCATATAATCTAAGCTACACTACCGAAAGCTAATCTAACCTACCCTAAGCTTTCCAAATCTAAGCCAACCTAACCTCACCAAAAGTTTCGAATGCTAGCATAGCCTAACCTAAACTATCCAAAAATAACCTAACTTAAGTAAGTATATCCGTAGTCAGTTATTTTTTGGTGAGATCTAAAAACATCTTTGGTGAGAAATATTTGGTTAAGTCTGAGATTATCTTTGGTCTTATTAAATCAATAGTACGTCAAACCAAAAAATAATAAAAGTCGTTGGTCGGAGTGGATCAAAACTGCATCCAAAATCCTCTAAATGTCTCTCAGAGCCAGAGCCCAGTCTTATATTCCGAGTCAACGAGCCAGTATTCCGATCCAGGAAATGCCCATGTAGATCCTGTATGGGCCCCTGGGACTCTACATATATGTTCCCAGAGAATGGAAGGAGTTGATTCGGCTCAATTTATATTTAGGGACCGAATGTGAGTGGAATAAGGAATGGAGAGCAAGTTGGAAGGGAGGGCAAAGTTTGGGAGAAAGGTAAACCGCATCAATGGTGAAGGGAACTCCCGACCAACTCTTCCACACAAATGCACACTACAACTTACAATTTAATCAATCAAGGGCTAAGGCTACAGCTACAGGCAGTTTACGGGAATTGTTCTCAGCATTTACATATGCCTCCAAAATAGCAGATCTGCACAACTTCATTTTTAAAAAGGTTCCTAAAGTTCGGTAACTCAAATTGTAGCTGAAGGAAAATGTGAGTAGATAATATTCGAGTAAAAAATGTGGGATAGGAAGCCACATGCTGGACACGCCCTTTCACTACAGGCCCAGTAACCTTGTTACGAAGACATTCTTTCCGGGGCCGGGTCTCAATATTCGAATATCGGGTCAATTTTAAAACTTACAAACTATATACGTGGGCATGTGTGTGAGTCAGTAGAAATCGGAAAATGATCCGACTCGGACAAATGGGATGCTAGAAAATGAGATAGCGTACGGTCCTGATTTGGGAATTAGGGCTGGAAATCGGGGCCCTCCCTCTACCTTGAATGATGTTGGAGCCCAGTCCACGAAACGGAGCTTTCCGGGCGTCCGTGAATTTCCCCGGAGGATCTCCACAGCCTTATTCACGTCATTTGGAGTAACGTCCCCGCGGAAGAGGAATGCCACGGCCATAAATCGACTCAGTCTCAGGTCAACCTTCACCATTTGGTTCCGTGGGTCAAAGAGGTCCGAAATCAGGGAGCCCACCGTCACGCGCTCATGGAAGGCCTGAATGCGGAAGTAACATTGGTCAGTTTAGCTAGTTCTCACTGACCTTAATTATGACCATCAATATCAGAGCAAATAGGTTACCTATGACATAGTCCATACCGATGACAATGAGTTGTACAAATAAATGGCTGTGCAAAATACGGATAGTTATTTCGTTGAAAAAAAATTACAGCTCGTTAGCGGATAATACAATTAATTCAGATGACTTGTGGTTTAGTTGAGGTTTGGTTATATGTATTAAGCCGTATTTTAAAATTTACAGTTCAGGATGTCATGAAACTAGCTCGATCGGTTAATGCTATTTAATTCATTTCGCAGACAATTATAGTTTTTCCTAGGGTTGCCCCGAATCGGGTAAAGCACAGGTTCTGCTGTATTTGGGGCATGATAAACCAAAGCCGAAAGAAACATAAAACGGGCTTCTAGCACCCGGCAAAAGCCATTACTGCTATACTGCTACAGGGTCGGAGTCAAGTCTGGAGAATGAGCCAATACAATACAATATAGTAGCTCCAGTAATAGTGAGGCTAAGATAAATGGGAAAAGTACGTGAACTTCTTCAAAAAAAACCTTTTGTCTGGCTAACCTTCTCCATCAACTTTTTTTTAGTACGGAGCCCAAATCTAATTCATTGACAGTCATTGGAGTCTCCTTCAGAATTGGAACCTATTAGTCAGAAACAAACCTTTTCGGCCGAAATGACTGGAGCATAGGTGACCACTGGGAAGTGGATCCTGGGATAAGGGACCAGGTTCGTCTGGAACTCCGTCAAGTTCACGTTCACGGAGCCTAAAAAAAAAGTAGGAGTCAAAGGATAGCTTTCACCCACATGATAAACTAGTAGCTCATTTAAATACATAAATATATGGAATCTCTTACCGTCGAACCGGAGCGAAGCCGTCATGGAGCTCACGACTTGGGCAATTATCCGATTGATGTTTGGGTAGTGGGGGTGCTGAATGCTCAAGTTATTGACGCAGAGGTCGTAGCAGGCCTCGTTGTCACAAATGAAGGAGACGTCAGTGCAGCCGATCGTGGAGTGTGTAGTTAGGACGGCATTGTACGGCTCCACGCAGGATGTGTGAAGCTACGACCAGAAAATTTTAAATGAGGACAAACCTAAACAAACTCACGTTTTCCCAGTCTGTTCATACATGGGGGGATGGGAAAATGTCAAAGGTCAGCTTTGATTTCCGCCCGTAGTTATCCCGGATTTTTTCCAGGAGGAGGGACCCAAACCCGGACCCACACCCGCCCCCAAGACTCCGGAATATCAAGAATCCCTGAAACAGAATGGATCAAGCATGAGTTGGTTACAGCTAAATACAGTTCTGCATTGCTCATCTTGGAAAAGAATGGATTGTTGCAGAAAAGCATAATATTGAGCAAAGCAAGAATTTCTGTGGTCCAATCTAACCTAACCTAAATTCATCTAAGATGACAACAGCGTCGAAATAAATACAAGAGCCAGTAGGTCTCACTACAAGCAGACCTAACCATAATTAAACTGAATTAACGACTTTGATGTCTCAATTTGAACTTTTTTCTACTGGAAATAATTTCAGCGTTGCTTATTAGCACAGAAAGGTTTGAAGAAATTATGAAGCTCCTCCACAACCCTTGCATATGACCCTACGACATGATTCAAAGGACTCACTTGAAGGCCATCACATGGTTCAGTCAAGTGACGGATCCGCTCCAACATGATGTCGTCGAACTCCCTGCCATAGGAGTAGTAGCCACGGGCAAAATTGTTGGCACAGTCCTCCTTCCCGCTAATCATCATGTCGGGATGGAAGAGGCGTCGGTAGAAGCCGGTCCGAATTTCGTCTGGATTAGCAAAGAACAGTGAATAAGCTTTCAGAATTGATCCTTGACCCTTGAGCCCGCCAAAATTACCAATACAAGTGGGCTCCATGTCAATGAGGAGGGCCCTTGGAATGAAGTTGTTGGTATAGTGCTCATGGAAGACGCTGTGGTAGGAGCAGCTGTCGGGTCCATAGTTGTAGTTGCAGAGCATTTGGCCCGTCGGGTAAACCCCGTGCTCGAGGCAGAAGAGCTCCCAAATGGCCGCCGAAGTCTGGACCCCGGCTTGCCCAACGTGAATCATTATGCATTCTCCGCCCGGCTGCAAGAATTGCCAGACTCGTTATATTAAGCCTCATCAGAATCTGTGAATGCGTGTATTAGTCGAAGTACCATTTTCGAGGAGGATGCAAGGAAGTACAACTAACGGAGTGGTTACAAAAAATTAGGCTTAAAAAAAGTACAAAATAATTTTGATTTTCTCAGAAATTAAATTAAACTAGCTCTGCCATTAAAAAAAATTGAAAGGAGACGCTTGAATTGTTAATGAGTACAACAACAACTATTTAACTAATCAAATGTACAGGGTAACGCATGGTTACTTTAATTGTCCAGAAACACGATTTATTCTAGCTAGAGCTACTAATCTCGAGTCTCGCCAAATTCCCGGCCTCAAAATCTCGAAAATCTCGAAATTGAATCTCGAATTTCGAGATCGGGATTTTTTTTTCATTTTGACATAATTTTACTTTTATTACCAGGGAAAATGTAAATATTTCACTATTTCATTGTAGTTTCACTTTAAAAAAAAACATTTACCTTGAACTTACGACTCGCCACGTTATACAATACTCCTAAGTCATATTAATTAAATTGAATAATTTCTAATTAATCTCAGTCTAATTAGAATGCAAATGTAAACCTGCCATTCAGTTGTAACTGTAACTGATTTTACGAATAGCAATAAGACCGTTGTTGGGTAAATAGTGGATTCAGATTCAGTTTCAGGACAGGAGTTAGACTCCGCCCCCAGCTCATTGACATTAGCGGTCATTGGAGCTTGGCTACGCCCCCAGCTCATTGACATTCGCGGTCATTGGAGGCTGGCTCCACCCCAAACAATCGGAACACATACCGAATAGTTTATATTTACGTTCTATGTAGAGTGTACAGGAAAAATATGACTACTTGACAAGAGAATGAAGAGGAACTTGAGTGCTGTGCTTAGCGTTCACGCAAGCTTGGACTATTAACTCCTAGCAGCCGCTCAGTTAACTTGCCGTGAGAAATTAGGCAAGGCACTTTGAATCAACTACTGATCATCATCGTAAGCTATTCGCGTTCGGCTCTACACATTGATATATGGCCGTCCATATATTCTAAATACAGTTTTTACATGGACTGCGGGTTGTAAATTGTGACAAGTAAAACATCCTATCCTTCTGCTATTGGAATTCAGAGTATTGACCAAGTTTTGGTTTTGGTTTCTTGACCTCGTTCAGTACAAGGAAAGATTTCGAGGAGTACGGTTGTGCCCGAGCTCTGCTTCTCTGAAAATCAATTTACAAGGAAAAAATTAGAGGGAAGTGGTTTAAGATTGATGTGGATTTTGTTTGACTGGTCTAAGTGAGCGGGACCTAAGGGCACCAGTTCTCCCTTCTGGATCCCTTCGATGGCGTCACACAGTAAGAAAGCGGAGTACTTTGACTACGAGTGGGAGAGGTCAGACGGGTCAGGGAATGAAGCTGACGACACACCAACAACAGTACCACTCTGTGAGTCAATTGTAATTTCTTGTTCTCCTTCCGTTCCTTTTCTTTCCCTGTCATCTTTTAGAGGCGCTGGTACTCTTGAAGTGACAGAAAATGCAGTCCTGAATCTATTCGCAATTAATTTTGTCATTGTGTCATGCATGGATTAATGGTGCAGTAGTGACCAGAGTGCCCTTCTCATTCTATTAAGTATATTATATTCCATAGGTTCTTTGGTCTTTCCCCAGTTGAGTTCATGCACCTTTGCTGTAGTATATTGCAAGGTTTATTGACCTCTTGAGGATTTAGGCTAGACAAGGTTGGCTCATACTCAATTGTTTTTTTTCAACTTTCC